>JAOPTO010002340.1:0-42563 GCA_033822845.1 Tetrapedia diversipes
TATGTTCTAGATTATCCTCTCGTCTTAAATTTTCGTCCCCTACTGTACTTCGAACGCTACTAGTTACTATACCCTAACGAGGGAAGTAATAAATAATATTCTACCATAATAACTATAAAAATGAATGTACAGACAATATTCGCATACCATAGAACTATGTTCTAGATTATCCTGTCGTCTTAAACTTTTGTCCCCTACTGTACTTCGACCGCGCTACGAGTTACTATAACCTAAAGGGCGAAGTAATAAATAGTGTCCTATCACAATAACAATAAAAATGAATGTACAGACAATATTCGTGGACCATGGAACTATGTTCTACATTGTCCTCTCATCTTAAACTTTTGTCCCCTACTGTACTTCGAACGCATTACTAGTTACTATACATACCCTAACGAGGGAAGTTATAAACAATATTCTACCATAATAACTATAAAAATGAATGTACAGACAACATTCGCATACCATAGAACTATGTTCTAGATTATCCTGTCGTCTTAAACTTTTGTCCCCTACTGTACTTCGAACGCGCTACGAGTTACTATACCCTAAAGGGCGATGTAATAAATAGTGTCCTACCATAATAACAATAAAAATGACTGTACAGACAATATTCGCAGACTATAAAGCTGTGTTCTACATTGTCCTCTCGTCTTAAACTTTTGTCCCCTACTGTAAGTATACACAAATACGCTACGCGTACACGGTACGTCTATCGCGGAGGCAACGAGTTCCTGGACAGCTCGGAGCGTCCGGTACTTCAGGCCACTCGGTAATAAGTTTTCGTCTCGCGAGGAGAAAAAGAGAGGAACGCGTCGAAGGAAACGCGTTGCCGCGCGGCTTCGTGCCGCCGCCGGTGAGTTCCATTGGCTCCGTGGCCGAGCGCAGTCATAATCATCATAACGATAATTATGTAGGTAAATGCGGCTATAAGAGAACAGGAGGGAGGGGTGGGAGACGGAAAAGAGAGATGAAGAGAGTGGAAGAGAAAGAGCAGGATCGAGCAGGCAAGAAACGGAGATGGGCCCGATTCCTCCGCTGGCCAGCTGCCTCATTCGATCCTTCGCTAATTATCCTCGTAAGCACCGAGTTAATTGCTACACTCGCTACCCCCTCCCCTCCCCCCCCCCGTTCGATCAGTCCCGCTTTTTTCATCCCCCTCCAGGCTATCGCGATCTTCCTACGACTCTCTTTCGGGCTCGTTTCGTCTTTCTTCCACCATCGCCAATCCCGCTGTCCCGCTCGATCCTCCACGGGCCTCTCACCGAAGTAGGAAGTAGCAAAAGTGTAACGTGGGACCGGCTATCCGTTGCCATTCGGACGTAGATCACTTGGAGAATCAAGAGGCTGTGCGCTAAAAGGGATATCTTCCTTCTCACGGACAACGTTGCTTGTTTTCGAGGGGACACTGCGACGGTGATTTATGAGTACGAACGGATTTCGTTAGGTTTTGGACTGTTTCTACGGTATCTCCTTCAGGAATTTTTGGACAATTTAAGTTTTAATTTAACACAACTTAACACTTTGCCAATCGGATGGGGAAATTTCTCGTTTTTTCCTCTGGCATTGAATCTATTTACTTTTGTTATTAGGTAGTTTTGAACTAGTTTTGTTCAGAGTTCGTCAAATGCATTTTCTGCTCTTCCAAAGTACAATTTTTAATGAATTCAAGATTGATTAATAACAAAAGTAAACAGAATCAGTGGTAGCTGTTTGTTGAGAAGAAAGTTGAAGATCTCTATTTATTTTTTAGAGCTGTAGATTAAAAGCATAAGTAATGAATTGATTAAAATGGTTAGTTTTTAAGTATTTTATTTCTTATGATCTAGTCATACCATCTTTTAGAATATTGCAATATTGACAGTTGCCAATATTATTGTTTATTATATGGAACTATATTGCTGCTAATTGTGTCATATGATATTTTATAATTGCAAAAATGTATGTGACTAGATAATATAAATTTTCGTTTGACGAAAAAATGAAAAATAATAAATACTTTTTTAGAAAACAGAAAGTGCAAATATTGTACTTTGGAATTTCAAATTAAACAAAACGTTATCAGTTATTTATTATTAATCATAAGTGCAGATTACTTGCAAATTTAATTATGAACTACAATTTATAGTATGAATAATTTCAGTTGTTGAATTTTATCAAAACATCTATATTTAAAATCGAAAGGATTCCATTGTACAGCAAGTAAATGAAAAAGCATTGTAAATCATAATTATCTACACAGTCAGTCACAAAAATCTCCATACACGAGTCAAATTTTAAATATTAAAAGAAAAACAAGAACTTTTGATATTCCATAAACATTAATTCGATTTATCGATTGATGTTGAAGAGATTCAAGAAAAATAGCAAGATTACTTATAGTTATTTACCAGGAAACTTAAATAAATCAGAAATACTAAATTATAGTATCACTATACAATTACTTTTTAGTAGTTATAATACATTAAGTACAGTTACATTATAATTAAATACAATTACATTAAGCAGCTATAAATTTGTCGTTACAATTATTAGAATTATTACAATCACAAATTTCATTGATTTTAATTTTCCCCACGATTCCGTAGGAAATTTCTTTGTACTTTCTTACAGACTAATGTAACAAGCCTTGTCTCATTTTCAACAGTTGTCTCGTTAAATTTAATAAACCAATTAATTTCTATTAAATGTCTAGAACTCATAATTTTTGACTTACCAGGAAACTTAAATAAATCAGAAATACTAAATTATAGTATCACTATACAATTACTTTTTAGTAGCTATAATACATTAAGTACAGTTACATTATAATTAAATACAATTACATTAAGTAGCTATAAATTTGTCGTTACAATTATTAGAATTATTACAATCACAAATTTCATTGATTTTAATTTTCCCCACGAATTCATAGGTAATTTCTTTGTACTTTCTTACAGACTAATGTAAGAAGCCTTGTCTCATTTTCAACAGTTGTCTCGTTAAATTTAATAAACCAATTAATTTCTATTAAATATCTAGAACTCATAATTTTTGACTTACCAGGAAACTTAAATAAATCAGAAATACTAAATTATAGTATCACTATACAATTACTTTTTAGTAGCTATAATACATTAAGTACAATTGCATTATAAATAAATACAATTATATTAAGTAGCTATAAATTTGTCGTTACAATTATTAGAATTATTACAATCACAAATTTCATTGATTTTAATTTTCCCCACGAATTCATAGGAAATTTCTTTGTACTTTCTTACAGACTAATGTAACAAGCCTTGTCTCATTTTCAACAGTTGTCTCGTTAAATTTAATAAACCAATTAATTTCTATTAAATGTCTAGAACTCATAATTTTTGACTTTGGATAATTCATATTTGAGAGGCGTAAGGAAGGAAAGGAAAGTTGGTAAGGAAACTTTCCGACCGACAATATGTATAGTAATTTAATAAAGGTGAATCGTGTGAACTTTCAAGTGAATAACGTTCACCCGTGCCGATTAAAAATTTGCAATCTGTTTCTGACAATCATTAACGTATTAACCTGACTAGTTATTTTCAACACGTCACCAGCGGTAACAAGACAAGCATTCATTGAAGAATCCGAATCAGACAAGAATGATTCGGCAGATTCGCGATCAAGATTGCTGAGACGTGGCTTTATGTGCGTTAAGGAGATTGGTTCTGATATATTACGAAGCATGCGATCTAGAATCAGGAGTACCTATGTATTATATTATGTCATATTTAATGCAAAAATTTCTCTTCGTGTTTTACTACTTGTATCGTGTTATACTAATCTCACATCGTTATCCGATTGTTATACTTTAAAAAAAATGTTAGTTTGTTCTTTGTATAATGAAATTAACGGTTAAAATGTCTTATTGCGAAATCAACTTAATAATACATGTATAAAGTAACATGTTTAATGTAGCATCAAATCACTAAAATTATAAACATTCAAAAAAGCATTTAACGTAATGGTTGAATTTTTATTACACCTTTTATTAAGGAATACGTCGTTATTACAAATTTTTAGTGCAAATAAATAGCGCATTTGATTTTCTACTTCAGAATTTAATAAGGTTTCGATATTAAATAGTAAAGTGTTGCTAAAGTTCATAAATATAAATTTGAAAGATGAGATTTCTTCAAAACTCGTAAAATATAAAAATAACTTACACTTTGCATTTTTAATAAAATTTAAAAACTTATGGGTTTTTATTAAATAAACAAATATAGTTAACTTTTATCATATTTTACACTTATCTATACCGTAACATTTAAAGTCCATTCAATACATTTGAATATCTCCAAAGCAAACGAAGGATTCCAATATTTAAATTAGAGATGCGTATAAAGTACACCGACGTCTAATAAAAACATCACTAATCATTCTAAAGAAAATTCAACTCTGTTAGCATCAACATAGATCATACTCATCTCTTTGACAACACAGTAGAAGGTACAAACCTCTGCCAAACATCTCATAATTCTACTATAAATATTAACTATAAATAGTAGTTCACACGCATAATTTTCACTAATTCCCACAAATTAACCCATTCACTGCCAGACAAATTTAGAGTGTCTTGCCCTGGGTGCCAAGATTTTATTTTAAAGAAACACATTTATATATATTTAATTCTTATGTTATAATGTAATCGTCTAAGTTATAATTCTCCTAATAAAAATTGATACTTAATATGTTTTCTACATTATATAAATTTTTGCATGGCATACAAAGTACACCGACGTCTAACAAAAACATCACTAGTCATTCTAAAGAAAATTCAATTCTGCTAGCATCAGCATAGATCATTCTCATACTTTTAATAACACAATCAACGGTACAAACCTCTGCCAAACATTTAGCAATTCAACTCCCTATAAATAGTAGTTCGCATACATAATTTCCACTAATTCCCAACCAATTAACCTGGAATCACGTCTTCTTTCAAATCGTTCGAAATTCGCTACAAAAATGCTCCTGCTGAAACCACCGTCCAGTCCCTCCAAGTCCCTTTCTTTAACCCTTTGACTGCGGAGCGCTCTCGGACGAATCCATCAATATGGACGGCGAGTTTTTCGCTTGTCAGTCGCTGTGACTTGTCCACTGACTAGTGACCAAAACAGTACCCGGAAATTTGATACCATTCTTAGGGTTTAAAAAATAATAATGGCAAATAATAATAGCATATTTAATTGCTAGGTTGCATAGGACAATAAATTCCATGTTGAATTAATCGGTAAAACAGTAATAAAGGTGTTATAGTAACAAAATACAGAGGGCGTATATTTACGCCTTTCGTATATATTGACGGATTTGTGAGGGCGTATATATACGCCTTTCGTATATATTGAAGGACTTATGAAGGCGTATATATACGCCTTTAGCAGTCAAAGGGTTAACCGTTTGAGTCCCAGGTGGTATGGAAAAAACACTGTTGAAGAATCCCAAACAGCGCAACCGCGCTTTCTCTAAATCAGTACGAAAAGACTCAAACAGCGCAATAACGCTTGTTTTATTTTATGTTGAGAAATACCAAGCGGCGCAATAGCGCTTGTATTTAAATTTTTATTTTGTAATGTATTATTGCATTATTATAATATTGTTATTGTACCTACCTATTGTAAAATGTATTATTTACATTAACCCCTTTGGGTACATTTGACGAGTGAGACTCGTCATCTGTCTACTTGGGCGAAGTTACGGTGGACGAGTCTGACTGGTCATTTGAATTTAAGAAGCTGGCATTAATGTTTGCGGCACCTCCGCCAGAGGTCGTTGATCGTAAACAATGAATATTTCTATTTTGTTTCATTTACATATATTTATGTATATTTTGTAATTAAAATACTGTTTCAAAAATATATTTATATCACCAATATAAGAATATTCCAAACAAAATGTATTACTTTTACATATTAATCCATATAGCGACAAATTAAATCCGTTCCATGGGCATAAAAATCTTCAAATAATTCAGTACTCAAAGGGTTAACCCTGGATCCATAAACGGCGCAAAATACGTGAACAGTTGTAACCTTTAAAGTGGCGGACACGTCATTTTTGTTTCTACGACAAATATCTATCGACGTGGTATACACGTCACTGGCGAATTTGGAACAAAAACATCTCGACGTGCGTGACACGTCTTTATAGCGCAAGTGGTTAATATAATGGTGTGAAGAAATTAATACAGTAAAAAAATATCTAAAAGTTGTTACACTTGTTTTTTGTAGGTAATATTTCAATAATATTTGTATCGTATAATATAATAGAAAGTTCATCGTGGCGCCACGGGCAAACCCTGTAAAATTGACGTGGCGTTCAACGTGTTAAATTTTTATTCTGCAATGTATTATTGCATTATTATTATATTATTCTACCTATTGTAAAACGTACTATTTACATTAACCCTTTGCGGACGGAGCAGTAAAGAAAATAGTTACGTCGCGCATTTGTGTTATAAAAACTAAAGCTGTATTTAAATAAGTTTTTCATAAAATCTAACAAAATCACAAACAAACAAATTTAGGCCAACTTGACTTCTTAGGCTAGTATACCCATGCGTATCTTATACGTGTCGTTTACGACAGACAAACGCCAGCCGCAGCGCGAGAATTGGGCGGATATATCCGACACTCGTCCGCAAAGGGTTAAAAGGAACTGTGTCATGTACTTGCTTCAGTAAATCTGAGCACGCTTTGACAATCAGTAACGCACCGTCAATTGTCCACAACGTTCGAAATGTGTTGGGTTTTCTCGACATAAAATCTCAATAACGCGATCACTCAAACGGTCAAGTTCGCATACATAATTTCCACCAATTCCCAACAAATTAATCTCGCTGCAAAAATACATAACACATAAATTCTCAGCGAAAATACATAAACTCCCATTGAAACCACAGTTCGGTCCCACCAGGTCCCTTTCTTTACTCCTTGTCTCGCAACAACACCTTCCGAATGCACAGCGTGCAACAGCTCTCGTCGCGCGATCGTAAAGTCGTGTTCGAAGGGCTAGAGGGGAGAGCCGTGGCCGCCATGAGCGCGCGCGATCAGGCGTCGGGCAATCCTAGATTAGCCGACGAAACGACGCGGCACCTTCCCGTGATCCCTAATACTAGATCGCGCAGGGGCGCGAATTCAAATGAGCCGAAACGACCGCGGCACGGTTACCGGACGCAAAAATGCACGGTACCCAGGATGATTACAATGTTACCGGCACGGTAGAACGTAGAATTGCAGAATCTGCGGGGGGACCGTGGATCGGAGGGGGACAGAGCGAGGCTTGTACAGCGCCGGGCAAGGGTTAGAGGGAGACAGCAGGAGGGGGGGAACGAGAGAGGAGAGACGGACACAGGGTACGTGGTGTGTGCGTAGCGTGGGTGGAGACTGCCCCACGGGGCCCTACGGGCAGAATTATCATACCCACACACCGGCACGGGGCCCGATCTAATCACACTCCCATATACATAAAATAACTGCTCTACGGGGCCCTATGGGGCACACCGTGCACCGTCCACGGCGAGAGGCCGTGCGCGGGACGGAGGAAAACCGTGAGGGGGAGAGAGAGAGAGGGGCGGAGGCAGAGAGCGAGAGAGGTGGATTGTTTTCAGCTGGGACTCGAGTATAAATTGGCCAATTATTCGGAAATAAGGTAATTATATAAGAAGGGAGTGATCTCCGATCGCGCGGACTCGGGCAGGAGATGAAGGGCGAGGCGAGGAGGGGAGGGGAGCTACGGGGGCGGGAGGGAAAGGGGGTAGAGCGGGAATCGAAGAGAGAAATCAAAGGCGATTATCTGCCTATGAGGTAGGAATCGTCGGCTGGCGTCGGATCGTTCTCTATAAGAATTATTCGCCGTGGGCCCCGTTGTTGCTCGCGGTGCAAAAGGGTTCGCTCGGAAATGGCAGATGTTTTTTCTAAACGGAGACGAATTAGCCGATAAATAATGATCGGCTAATAGAAGCGCCGCAGGGGAAAATTAATGTACAAAGAATCTGCTGTCTCTTAACTAGCCAGATCTTTTCGTTCGAACGTCACAATAGGTATACGCGAAATATTTTATAGCCTATGTTATGTTCACACGGATGTTTCTTACAAATTCTTGAGCTCACTTGTTATCATACGACGAAATATAAATGTGTATGCTTGTTTATGATAAGTTACGAAACGTCGAAATTCAAATATCGTACAGAAAACGATTGCGATTACAACAGACCTTTACTTTGAATTATTTTCTAAAATCTCTCGCGTTAAGAAGTACAGTAGCGGACAAAAGTTTAAGACGAGAGGGCAATGTAGATCATAGCTTTGTGGATTGCAAATATTTATTATTTTTATTGTTATTATAGTAGAACACTGTTTATTGATTAACACAGAATACAAATGCTGTTCCTTATAAATTAGTTAGTTTCTTTGACTCCTTGGCCTTAAACTTTCGTCCACTACCGTATATAGAAATGTATTTCATCTCGTAATAATCTTACAAGAAAACGATATCGCTTACTTTGTCGGGTAAAGATTGGACTTAACAAACGTGAATCGTGTCTCCTGCGTTTATCGAGGAGGAAATCTACCGACCAACCAAATCACGCGGATACTTAACCCCGTGCACGAGGAACTTTCCAGGACCGTAAGAACCAGAAGGGGAGGAGGAGAGAACGACCAAGGAAAATGAGTAGCTAGCAAAGAGAAAGACCAGCCCCCCTGAAGACCGTGTTTTCGAAAACACATTCCTGAAACTATAGACCTGTGCCGCGTAACGTAATCCATGATAGGGATTGTTCGACGGATACAAAGTCACGAGCCAGTGTTCCGGCTGAATTTCTGGGGGAAAAATGTCGGATCTCGGCGAGGCATGGAGGCGCACGTATACCCCCCCGGAGGTATCCGTACACAACCGTTTAAACTCCCTCGCTTAAATACGATAAAAAGTCCGGTATACCTGGAAAACGAGTAATAGAGACGAAATGAGGAGGGGGAGGGGGGGAAGAGTCGACGCATTATCCCAATTACACGTACGAGCGCTAATCGTCGACATGAGCCCGAGCAAGGGGCGCCTCTACCGGGACATTAACATTCCGAAAAACCGGTGATTCTCGCCGACGGTACCATCGACTCCGAGAGACCTCTATAACTACGAGAGATACACACCGTCCCTCACCGCGGTATATACGAGCGCTAGTTGCTGGCATAAGAGCTGCTCAGCTGGCTATTAAGGGCTGCGTGGTGGCCCGAGGCCGGAATTAGCATACTCTCGGGCCGAACTCCACCTCCGCACCGATATCTCGGCCGCATGAGGAGGAATATAACTTAAGTTCAAGCGGATATTATGCCACCATTCTCCCCTTCCCCCCCTGTAATCCGGCCTCCCCTGGCCGTCCCTTTTATAACCATATAGGTGGGTGCATCGACTGGACCCCGGGTAACGGGGCGATAGAGGAGGACGAAGAAGGGAACGGCCCTGCTGCAGCCGGGCCAACGACGAACCCTGAACGCGGAGGTCCTCTTCCCTTATCGATGACTATCTCTTTTAATTATAATTATATGCGGCCCGGTACCAGATAAGAATCGAGCGAGACGAGTCGGATGCAATGAGTCTTGATCCCAGTCCCACCCAAACACGTGCCGTTTACACCCAGGAATCGAGGGGGTTGCCAACCTAACTGGCACCGTGGACGTACTACATTCTTGAGCGCGCGAAGCACAGCTTCTTCTACGTTTAATGGGTAATTTCGTTGAAACGACGGTTCTTAACAATTAACAAACCGAATGAGGAGATCTCCCATTCTTTCCTCTGCCACTGATTCTATTTACTTTTGTTATTAAATTTAGTAAAAATTGTACTTTGGAAGAGCAGAAAATGCATTTGATGAACTGTGAACAACACTAGTTCAAAATTAAGTAATAACAAAAGTAAATAGAATCAATGGCAGGGGAAAGAATGGGAGATCTCCCCATTCGGTTAGTTAAGTGTTAATACATACAACTCTTTTCAAAAAGAAGGTTGCATGCTCATAGAAGACAAGTAGGTAATTTGTATAGTGCTATTAAATCCTGAAGCTGTAGAACTACTGGTTTAATTAGGTGATAAAGAAAAATAAGCTGTTTACACTATCGTATTTATATTGTTCAGCATTTATATGTGTAGAGTACTATTGTGATGTGTACATACAGTAGTGGACAAAAGTTTAAGACGATAGGACAAGATTATGTAAAACATAATTTTATGGTTCGCAAATATTGTTTATCTATTCATTTTTATTGTCATTATGGTAGAACACTATTCATTTATTAGCAAAGAATACAAATTTTATTTGTACTGTTATTTTTTATTAATTAATTAATTTATTTTCTTCGATCCTTTGGTTCTGAACTTTTGTTCGCTACTGTAGTACAGTCAACCTGTGTATAATACGATAATTATGCTTCGATAAAGTATCGTGTTGTATAAAATCGTGATGTATGGGACCAAAGATTATTAAAAACTTTTACTATATTATTAGAACCACATAAAAAGTATTTATACTACACAATATCTCCTTAATTGGCATTCTAACGCTTACGGTTAAAGTAAAAATGATTGGTGAAATTTTATTGTGACAGAATAAAAGCTAACAACTCTTGAAGATGTTCATAATTTCTTAATCATCCTACAAATTTACCTAATATTTCACAAGTGCCTCTTAATATTTCACATTTTTGGACAAGATTGTACGAATCGAACCGTTCCACGGCAAATCCCATACATCATGGTATCACCTATTAATTATTCGCAAACGGTAACCATTTTATAATGGTACAAACACTCGCCTATTACCCTCGAAACTAAAAAATCGGAATAACCAAAAACGATCAACCCGCGGATCAGCATTTAATCAAACCTATCATGCATTTATCCCCTTTCTTCGAATTCCATTAACCGGTTAAATTCTCGTCGATAATCCCCCGAAACACCCCTGTATTTCCGCCTCCCGCCTATGGTTTTAGATTCCAGGATCAAAAGGAAATGCACGATTTGCAGGCGAAATTCGGCGTTTCGCGACGAGGAATTAAACGAACGTGCAATCAGAGCGAACAGGCCCGAGGCGACGAATCACCGTGGCGCCGAGATTCGGGTATATTAAATCATAGCATAACCGCTTAAGGAGGTGTATCGTCGCGTCCGATTTATTTTCGTAATCCATCCATCCAACCCGCCACGCCATTCGGGGCTGTGCTCTCGCTGTAATCATCCCGCTAAGCGAGCTATCATTAGGGCCAACATTCGCGTGTAGCAGACATTGTAATAAGATCACCGAATCCTCCCGTTGACCAATTAACCTAAACGCATGGCGGACGCGGCGCAGGCTTTCCTAAAGCGGGAATTATACGTAAGCTCTACGCATTATTATGTGATATGTAGAAATCAGCGTGATAACGAGATCATAAAGTTGGTCAAACGACAAGATTCACACGTTTGGAAGAATTGACCAATATTTAACGATATGGAGATTTACAAACCTTGATTGCAACTGTATAAAGCATCACATCTTAAGTTCAGTACGAAGGCAGAAAGATAGAAGATACACTAATTATTAATTAAAAACTTCGCTGTATCAAAGTAAATCAATAAAACAATTAAAATAATATACTGTTTGGATAGATGTATATCCTAAAAGAGCAAACTATGCGTAAGTCTTGCACATTATTATGTAATATGTAGAAATCAGCGTGATAACGAGATCATAAAATTGGTCAAACGTCGAGATTCACACGTTTGCAAATGAGTTGACAAATATTTGACTATATGGAGATCTGCAAACCTTGGTTACAACTATATAAAATATCACATCTTAGGTTCAGTACGAAGGCAGAAAGATAGAAGATACACTAATTATTAATTAAAAACTTCGCTGTATCAAAGTAAATGAATAAAACAATTAAAATAATATACTGTTTGGATAGATGTATATCCTAAAAGAGCAAACTATACGTAAGTCTTGCACATTATTATGTGATATGTAGAAATCAGCGTGATAACGAGATCATAAGATTGCTTAAACGTCAAGATTCACACGTTTGCAAGTGAATTGACAAATATTTAACGATATGGAGATCTGCAAACCTTGGTTGCAACTATATGTATAAAACATCACATCTTAGGTTCGGTACGAAGACAAAAAGATAGAAGATACACTAATTATTAATTAAAAACTTCACTATATCAAAGTAAATGAATAGAGTAGTACGGTTTCGTTAGAGCATGTCCTAAAAAAGATAGCTATACGTAAGTCTTGCGCATTATTATGCGATATGAAGAAATCAGCATAATAACGGGATCATAAGTTTGGTCAAACGTAAAGTGATTAATATTTAACGATATGGAGATTTACAAACCTCGGATGCAACTGTATACAGCATTACATCTTAGGTTCAGTACGAATCCTACTGAACAAGGCAGAAGGATAGAAGATATACTAATTCTTAATTAAAAACTTCACTATATCAAAGTAAATGTATAGAACACTACGGTTTCGATAGATGCTTATCCTAAAAAATAAAACTGTACGTAAGTCTTGCACATTATTATGTGATATGTAGAAATAAGCGTGATAACGAGATCATAAAATTGGTCAAACGACAAGATTCACACGTTTGCAAATGAGTTGACAAATATTTGACTATATGAAGATCTGCAAACCTTGGTTGCAACTATATAAAATATCACGTCTTAGGTTCGGTACGAAGACAAAAAGATAGAAGATACACTAATTATTAATTAAAAACTTCACTATATCAAAGTAAATGAATAGAGTACTACGATTTCGATAGAGGCATATCCTAAAAAAGAGAACTATACATATTACTATGTGATATGTAGAAATCAGCGTGATAACGAGATCATAAAATTGGTCAAACATCAAGATTTATACGTTTGTAAGTGAATTGATAAATATTTGACGATATAAAGATCTACGAATCTCAATTGCAACTGTATAAAATATCACATCTTAGATTCGAATCCCACTGAGGAATGTATAAGGATAAAAGAAGATATTAATTATTAATTAAGTACCTCATTATTTCTGTAGATGCGTGTCCTAACAAACTGTTGCTTCTGTAAACACGCTAAAACAATCTGAAACATAATTTGCATACATATGTTTATATTGCATGTTTTTATGGTACACAGAATACAACAAGGAGAGAGGAATATTGTTATAATATTCATATAATCAAAATTATGCTTTTTCTTGTGCATTCGAAACGTTTGTTTAACAAGAACTGCCAGAAAACCTACACAAACACAATATCTTTGTTCTTATTTCGTAAGTGTTGATATTCAGGGACGATTCTGATCTACCCACGTATGGATAACATGCAGTTGTTTTTATTCTCTGCCAATTTTCATTAAACGTGGTACACATTCAAACAAGAATGTACATAATAAATTTCGAACCTATTAACTTATGTTTACCATGAATTATAACAGCTTATCACGATTAAGTCTTGCCTACGATTCAGTTTCTCTCAGTTTCGATTACTGGAATAAGTTGAAAAATATATAAACAGAACACTGAATACGACAAAGTCAATAAACGATGTTTCTTAATTTAATAAAATATTTATTTGAAACTTCCGACAGTGCATACTTACGTAAGTAAGTACAGTCTGCCGCATAAATATTTGTTCTCTTGTCGTATTCGGTATAATATTAAAGGGACCGGAGAATAATGACGTTTTCTTGCATTAAATTCAAACACATAAATTTTTAACGAGTTTTTGTTTTTAATCAATGATGTAATCACCCTCATTATCAACAACCTTTTACCATCTAGTGTGCAAATTTTTAATGCCGGATCAATAAAAATCCATTGGTTTTTGAGAAAAATATCTAGAGATGAAATGACAGAAACGACATTACTTTCCAATCCCCCTAATATATAAGTAACAGAAAGAAAGTACATAGCTACTATTGGAAATAGGGTTTTAAATTATTAAATAAAAAAAACTTTTATCTAAAATACTTTAATTCTTTATTATATGACATGAGGAAGATCCAACTTTAATCGAACTTCACGAATTTTGTTGTGAGACAGGTAAACGCAGTGGTCGAAATTCCTATGATCCCGTCCAGATCCTTTAACTCTTTTATTCTATATCTTAATGCTTTCTTACTTTCTAAATTACCAGATGTGGCTTGGGTTCTTGAAAAAAAAAACTTTCAAAAAGTACGTTAAGAGAAAGCTGAGTTTTCGGTTAATTTTTGCTTCCTAATATTTTTGTATTCAAATTTTAACAGCGATATAAAATTTAAATGAAAAATACGAAAGTTAATTTTTATTAATATAGAATAAGTTAATATTTCTAGAAATCGTTGATTGCAATAGCACGTATACATTTTTGTTTATTATTACACACCCCAAACATGGTGGACGAACTTATACGTCCGACTGAAAGTACTTTCACAAGAATTACAGCTGGTCCCAAAAGTATCCCAGACCATCGCCCACGACAAGTGAGTTCACGCAAAATTACAAGTTCCAAAATCAAAAAACTGAAGCAAAATTTACATTCAGCTAGCATTTATTAGTTTGTTTTTCTACGTAATACAATGTGTTTCAAATGTTTACAATTTTTCACCTTCATTTTTCTTTTTTATTAAGCTATAAATACCCTATACGGAGTTATTAGCGACATGACCATTGTTGTGCATGTCAATATTACATTATTAAATTTACATTTATACAAAATACAAACGACTTAGTACTAACCTTATCACTGAATATGTCCATAAATATAATCAATGTTTTGTTAACCCTTTTCACTCCAGAGGTGACTGTTAGTCGTCTAATGATACTAACTTCAAAAATTTCCAAATTCGAAATATTTACTAAGATTCACCTATATTAAACATCATTTAGTTTAATTAAGTGATATACTAAAATTTACATATATGATTATTTAACTTCTGAGTCTGACTATACAAACCAACTATAGTTTGAAAATTTGCAAAACTATCATTTGGTGACTAACAGTCACCTCTCGAGCGCAAAGGGTTAATAGCGTACGAGATATTATTGACTAATTAAGAGAACTGATTAAATGGAAATTAAATGGAATTAATTGTATTACCATATCTTCTTTTTTCATTGATAAGTTGAGTCGAGAAGTTAATTAATCCTTTGCATTCGAGAGGTGACTGTTAGTCATCTAATGATACTAACTTCGAAAATTTTCAAATTCGAAACATTTACTAAGATTCACCTATATAAACATCATTTAGTTTAATTAAGTGATATACTAAAATTTACATATATGACTATTTAACCTCTGAGTCTGACTAATAAACAAACTAACTAAAATCTGAAAATTTGTGGAACTATCAGTTGGTGACCGTTAGTCGTTTAATGATACTAACTTCAAAAATTTTCAAATTCTAAACATTTACTAAGATTCACCTATATTAAACATCATTTAGTTTAGTTAAGTGATATACTAAAACTTACATATATGACTATTTAACCTCTGAGTCTGACTAATAAACAAACTAACTAAAATCTGAAAATTTATGGAACTATCATTTAGCGACTAACAGCCACCTCTCGAGCGCAAAGGGTTAAAAATTGGTATATCTCTAACAGTAGCGTAGTGGCTGGTTTGCTGAAACATTCACTCCTCGAAAATTGCAAATCTATAATTATTTTAAACAAAATTCGCTTCACGCTTAACGTGTTCGAATATTTTTGGGACCAACTGTATACCCGGTGGACCGATAGATTACTCAGCGGTATCCCCCGCGGCAGAAAATTCTTTTATAGCACTTTTTCCGCGAGATAGGAAACCGGATACGATTAATCCAAGCCCTCCAGGCCCCGATGATATTATGGCTGATAATTGGTCGTTCGGGTATCTCTCGAACACGCGAGAACAAGAGGAAGGAGAATGGCGGCAAAGATGGACACGGAGGCGGCGGCGGGAAGGTAACCAGCAAGATAACACGGCGCAACTCGGCCTCGGCCAACCCATAACTAAGCTACGCCTTATTTAAGGCATTATAAAGGCTCTAATTAATACAATGTAAGGGTAGGCGAGATTTTTTACGAGGCCACGGGGTTTTATCGCCAATTAAGCCGAGGCGCGCCGCAGAGCTGCCGCGAAAGGTAAGCGGGGAGAGAACGGGAGAGAATTCGAGTTCGAGAGGAATGAAAACGAAGTAGGAAAATTATTAGGTTGGCAACTAAGTTCCCGCTGTTTTTTTTTAAAAAAGAGAGACGATTTCCAGTTCTTTCGATCTCTTTCAAATGCTATGCGCCGAGTTTCGTTCGATACTGATGCAGAATTGAGAGCTCGGGTTGAAGACGAAACCGGGTGATTTTTTACCAACGGGGGAATTGAAAATCTTGTTGATCGTTGGGAAGAAGTAAACAATAAAAGAGAATACATTATTGATTAACTGACTTTTTCTCTACCGGCAACAATTTCAAAGCACGCCTGTTTAGCATATTCTTGAATCTCTAACACTAGAAACTCTTTTCAATTGTACTATACACCTTGTGTGTACTGAATTGTACTTATCTCTTATTTATATAAATTGGGCTATGCCCGTATATTAACACGTTCCGTGTCATACGGCTCACGTTGAACTTCTCGTTCAAAGCAATTCGGTGGGTATTCTCATTGTAAAATGAAGAATTTTTAAAAAACTTGTATCTTGGTTTTGTACTATTGAAAAATTGTAAAGCGTATGTAGGTCAAAGATATTGTTTAATCGTTAACCCTTTGACTGCGGAGCGCTCTTGGACGAATCCATCAATATGGACGGCGAGTTTTTCGCTTGTCAGTCGCTGTGAATTGTCCACTGACTAGTGACCAAAACAGTACCCGGAAATTTGATACCATTCTTAGGGTTTAAAAAATAATAATGGCAAATAATAATAGCATATTTAATTGCTAGGTGGCATAGGACAATAAATTCCATGTTGAATTAATCGGTAAAACAGTAATAAAGGTGTTATAGTAACAAAATACAGAGGGCGTATATTTACGCCTTTCGTATATATTGATGGATTTGTGAGGGCGTATATATACGCCTTTCGTATATATTGATGGACTTACGAAGGCGTATATATACGCCTTTAGCAGTCAAAGGGTTAATTGTATTTTTTCATAGTCAACTTCACACTTAAGCCGCATGGTCATTATATATTTTGACAGTATATATAGCAAGGCTTGCTTGTGAAAAGTTTCGATTGATTCTACCCAGTAGTTTTCGGTTGGAGTCCTATCAAATATGGAAAGTAAAAAGCAACATTTTCGGTGTTTTTCACTTTTCTACTATCGAAAAGGTAAAAATGCTGTTCGAGCAAGGAAAAAATTATCCGTTGTGCATGGAGAAGATGTATTGACAGAATCCCAGTGCCAAAACTGGTTTACAAAATTTCGATCCGGCAATTTTGATGTTGAAGATGCACCACGTTCCGGAAGACTAGTTAAGGCTGATGAAGACACAATAAAGGCATTAATTGATGCAAATCAGCGAATAACAACTCGTAAGATCGCTAAGAGATTAAATTTATCGAATTCGACCGTTCATGATCATAGGACAATAAATTCCATGTTGAATTAATCGGTAAAACAGTAATAAAGGTGTTATAGCAACAAAATACAGAGGGCGTATATTTACGCCTTTCGTATATATTGATGGATTTGTGAGGGCGTATATATACGCCTTTGGCAGTCAAAGGGTTAAAGTGTGGGGCGTATGCTGAATGGAATGTCACAATGCTGAACGGAAAGTCTTCAAAAAACGGCGTGGCACGGAACGTGTTAATTAATATTAGGCGTGCAAATTAATTTTATGTCTTTGTATTTAACGCTTTGTAACTTCCATTCAAATTAAAATACCTTTCCTGGGCTATGGTGATTTGAAAGTGACAATATTATACTCTAAGGAACATTAAAACAATCAACGACACGATACGATTTGTATCGGCTGACCCGATCAACAGAATTTGTTACCAATGTTAAATTTTTTGGAAGTTGGGGTTTCTTATTTAAGAAACAGGTTTTCAACCTGTAATCAATCAATTTACTTTTACCAGTATTCCATTAATTATTTTCTGTTATTCATTGTACAATGCATAAACCTATTATGTTTCTTTCCTCTTATAATTCTTCTCTCTATATCAACAAATGTAAAAATTTCTTTATTTTTTATATATACTAATGGGTTCCCCTACCCACTAGTCAATTAATAAAATAAATAAATAAATATCATGATTCTAAATACACTACATACACAATTGTGGTATGAAGTGAATTATTTAACAAAAATGAGTTATACATTTTAAAGGGCCTGGTTTATGAAATATTAAGTGCAGTCATAAAAGATACCTGCAACGTTACTTTCTTTTTTATTTTTCATATGCAATTATTTTGTCGTACAATATTTAAATTTAATACTATCACATTTATTCAATAATGTACATAATAAATTCAGAATGAGAAATTCGTTAACCTAAAGACATACCTAATTGTTATTCATAGACACACAAACACGATAGAATGATTAAATTTCAGAATTCACCTTTAACCACAGTACCTCATCAAAAACGGAAGAAAGATAATAAATTGATATCGTTTGAAACATTTCATAAAAGAATTTATGTGTAAATTTTAAGAATATACCGAACGAAATTAATTTATAACTCACGAACACGTGAATCGTTATCACATCATCGTTTACATAACAGAGAAATCGGGAATACTTTGAATAACACTGCGGTTCGAAGGTATTACAGTTTCATCGCGGCGGAGGTAACGTTCACGTCGGTGATACTCGAAAAAGAAACATCCGTCGGAATTTAATCCACTTTCCGTTGCATTTCTCACTCCAGCTTCGATTCTAATCGAAGACTCGCCAATTCTATCGTAGAATTGATTTCCTTCTCATCTGAATATAATTTTCCCCGAACGATCACGGCCGCCGCGGATAATGACGGAGTTACGCCTTGAGACCTCCGAGGCATTTCTCTCTTTTATATACAGGGTGTTTCCTAATGTGCACGAAACGGACAGCGATGAATCCAAAACACAAAACCTAGAAAAACCAATTATATACAGTAACGGACAAAAGTTTAAGACGAAAGGACAATGTGTACCATAGGTTTATGATTCTCAAATATTGTCTATATATTTGTTATTATGGTAGTTAAAGATGTTATTATGGTAAAACACTATTTATTGATTAGCACAGAATACAAATTTTGTTTATTGTGCTGTTTTTTACAGATTATTAATATCCGCCTACTCGTAACTGGTAATTTTTGTAAGGTTATTAATTTTTTCAATAGCTCTTTTTTCTTTTAAAAACTCAGTAATTATAGCGGTGCGTAATTCGTAACTCATGAATTTTTTATTATTACCTTCTTTTTGTTTTTTCTTGTTTTTCTGCATGCTCATCTTACTCGTGTGGTCTACTTTTATTTTCTTTGTTTTATTGTTACAAAGAGGTTACCCCGTTGAAAATAAAAAAAATAAATAAATGAATTTATTAATTTATATATTTATTTGCTTTCATTGGCTCTTTGATTTTAAAGTTTTGTCCGTTACTGTATGTGACATAAGTTACATCCACCAGAAAAGTAACACAACTCAAAAATCACGACTTTTAACACTAGATTGCCGGATATTGGATATATACCTATTTTACCTGAAACGAGTCAATTTGACTCAAACATAAAAATTGAAGTTTTTGACAAAAATAAAACCTTATTTTTAAGAAAGTTTATTCAAAATCATTTTTACATATATATGCTGTTTTTAAAATACATTTTCCGCAGATTTTTTTTATTACATTTAGCAGAAACGCCCTTACTTCTATTCCTTTCGCATGATACTTGAACTTGACGAAATCACAAGTGAGTTAAATTGACTCACTTCGGCAATCTAGTGTTAAATTATCACTATGAGAACGTTATAGGAATTCTCTTGGACCAATTATGAAAATCTTACTCATTTATCCTAATAATTTGACCATTAGAGATCAATTATATTATTCTCCTTGAATTGTGTAACATCATACTTTATTCTATCACATGCTTTTCATTGTTAGTTACATTATGAACAGATGCATATTGACAAGCTCAAAATGTAACGATTTAAATTATTTCACAAATTTTATTAACAAAATAATGTCTAATTATGTTGGAAAACTGTCCCTCGTTTCTCCTGGGAAGCACTTTTTCGAGTCATGTTACTTTCCACATGGATGTGTCGTATCTTCTGCGACTGCCAACACACCTCTCTTATTTCGAACCTCATTAATTATTAAAGGCAAATTCTTTTGTTTCAACTATTTCTTATGCTAATTTAGAATAATGAATGAACACGTTACGACAGATTTTGTCAAAACAGTACACATCGTAAATATGAATTCTTATAAATAATAAAAGTATTAAATACTTCGAAACAAACTGTATCGTTTACAAAATGCTTATATTTTTCAAATTCTACACATCTTACAAATATTTTCTAACCAAACACAATACATACCTCGTACTCGACCTTAACATTATTAACCTATTAACATTTAGCTAACCACAGAGTGCCACACCTAACCGAACACTCTCCATCGCGTAATAAGAATTTATTAAAAATTGTACATTGAAACAGCAGAAAGTGCGTTTGACGAACTGTGAATAACACTAATTCAAGACTAACTAATAACAAAAATAAATAGAATCAATCGCAGCGCCTTTGTTGCAAAAAAAAATGGAAAATCTCCCCATTTGGTTGGCTAAGTGTTAACATATTGTTGACCAGTCACGAGTTAACTCGTGTCTTCCTGCTCAAATGTTGCTGACTAGCCACAAGTAAACTTTTGATCTATGCAAGAAAAAGTGCATCGATCACGAGTTTGGTCAGTACATTCCCGGAGATCATACAGTGTAATTGTTGTTCAGCATACCGCAAGCTGCGTTTTTCGCTAATAAAATCCAGTCTCTTCAAGTTGTGTCCCTTTTGAAATAAAAAAAAATCGTTTGACAAACATTGCTTCATCATTAAAAATGTTATTACAATCTTAGGAAAGAGCAAGTATGCCGAAAAACGTGCGAACCCAGGCGTACGTCTTACAGATTTCTTAGCGGTCTGTTAAAAGATGTGTTAAAAGTTGAATAATAAATAAAATTTATTAAAATTTATTTATATTATTTTACTTCCACATCAAATTACGAAATAATAGCCAGTGACATGCGATAAATTTTCAGTAAAATTGCCGATCAACAATGTATTAATAGCAGCGTAACATCCTAGAAAACGTATCGAACTAAGACGATAAAGTGACGAAAGCACCGAATAAATTCCGAAAACTCAACCACTGAAATCTTTTCCATTCGGTAGCGAGCAAGTGGCATCCCGCGAGCGTTTATTCCCGTACCCAACCTCCACCACCCCCGGTCCCCGCCCACCCTTCAATCGACCAGAAGATTCTTTCCGAAACAACGCACCGTTCTGCCCAAGATTTATCGGCCGTTCGAGCGTATTTCATTACGGCCGACCCTCATTGTCCGGCGCGCGCGCGCGACATATTTCCGTCGGCTGTAAACGGCCGAGGAGCCACGGCGACCGCACATTTCGTTGAGTTAGCCTCCAAGCTAATTCCCAAACGTCCGGCCGCGGAGAAGTGCATAAATAACAGGGCAATCGTGGGTGACGAGTTTTCGCGTCGTGCCACGACGAGCTTAAATCTTCCCGGGGCCCGAAGTTGACGCGCCACGTAAATGCCGGGGTTCACGCACGTCGTCCGAAGGACAAGATGGCCGCGCATCGACGGTTACGGTCCCGCATTGGCAGCCGTTTGAAATACACTCGGCTGAATTATGAACCGTAAAAGCACGAAATATAGCGACCAGGGCGAAGCTCCGCGGGGCTTTAACCCGGCTGGTAACCGTGGGTAACCGTATTCACCCTCGCGCGCCGGGGATTATTACCGCGCGCGACTCGGTGTGGTCTGCGGTCCGAACACCTCGGCAGGATGCCTTCCGCGACCTATGAAACGGACGGAGAAACGCGGCGGAGTGTCGTTGGGAAGGAGGAACGAAAATGGAGAGCTGACGGACGAACGTGGATGAATAGAGAAACAGAGTGCGGCGGAGGACGGGGACCAAGTGGGATCGCGAATTCGAGTGGCAACTGCACCTCGTTAACCACTCGCCACGTTTTTGAAACGGAAACACCGCGAACCTGCTTCGAGTTCTCTCGTAGTTTGAGTTTTAAATTGAAGTAGATGGTAAGAGGATTAATTATCGACGCTTTAAGAAGAAATTGTAATATTGTTAGAATTTATGGGTATTCAAGGTAGTTTAAGTTTGCTCGGAGAGAAATTTTTGCAAACTTTAAAACCTTTGATGTTGTCTCTAAATTAAACAATAGAGAAGATAGATAACTCTTTGAATTATCATTGTCCATAATTTCTATGATACTTATATTATAATACTTAAGGAATAAGTTGTTATATTAATAACTTAAATGTATAGTTATAAATTGTTTTTTATTGCGTTGTTTTCTCTCTCATTAATGAGAAACTTGTAGTTTCTTCTCCACTGCTCCATTTGAATTTTGTACTATTTTATATAAAATTAATGGGAAGATAAATTAGGTACTGTCTTTTTTATTACAATAATTACACTGGAAATTGTGCATCAACTTCTTTAAGTATGATCTTATAAGATTTATTCAGTATTTTAAATGAGACAGTTTAGGATGACAGTAATTAAGTAGGTATCAATAATTGACTCCTATATCATGTGAATTCTACAAATAGTGGAACAGCTTTAAAAAGTGTATCTAATAACTAAGACATTGCAGTGAAGAAAAGCTGTTATATTTAAGATTATTTTATTCCTAATGTTTTATAACAATATATCGTCGTTGTCAAACCAATATTTACTATGTGCACTTTTTGAAGATTTCGACATTTTGACTATTATGACTAGTTTACTAACTAAATTTTCGTATAAAAATAATGCAATGTGGCTAAGCATTATGTGGTGAAGTATGGTCGCTAAAAAAAATATGCTATGTGCATCAGCCAGAATATTGTCAAATAAAAACTGCTATATGACAAACGAAGGCGACTTCTTCGAAAGTATCCTGAACCTTCAACATTGTATGATAGCCCATTGGAAATAAATCGATCTAAGTTCAATCAGTTACAGGAACTTAAACCGTTCATTGACTACAACTACCATCCATTTTATGATCGTTTAAAGTATAAATCTGATTAATAACTGTTTTTTCTCATTCAACAATACTAAAATACTAAAGTAAATTAGATACGTTTTTTTACTAATACCTGCTATGTGCCAATAATTGACAATTTAAATACCTAAAAATTGTATAAAGTAACGTATAACACATATAACTTTAATTTAAATTAGTTTTCAAAAATCTGCTTCATATAAAATTTTATAGGGAAACGTTTTTATTCAATATCTCAAAGTTATACTTTTTGCACATTTTGCACATAAAACACTGAAAGCAAATTACAATATAACTTAAATACGAAAATTTGTATATAATTTTATGTAACAGTTCATAGTTCACTAACTAAAAATATGTAAAAAGTTTGAGAATATTGTATGCTTTCAGTACCCATTTTAATTCCCCTTCCTACACATATCGAACACCTATACCACATTGTCCACCTTCTCCGCTCAAAATTACTAAACATCTCTTCCACCGTTTACGAAGGCACCCGCAGAATAGAAGATAAGACAGCCACACCCCTTAGACGTCTCCGCGAACGCACTAGTCACGTTAAAATCTTAAAATCGAACACAATAAGAACGGCCGAGGACCAAGCCCGGTAACGAGAAAAAGACGCGGGAAGAAGAGGCGAACAGACTGGGAAGGTTAAGTACCAATCAGAATGGACTTACTCTCGAAGAAGGTTGGAGGCTACAAGGGCATCAGCTGTTCAAAGATCGGAACGCGAACCGTGTCAAGTATCCTTCGACGCGCGGAGGTGTGGTGACCAGAAGAAACGAAAGGCAGCGCAGCCAGGCCCGAGGATGAAGAAGAAGAAAAGGAGACGGACATTAGCGTAATGACGCACGGAGTGAGGCATAATGACACCAGGGTCATCGAGCGATACCGCAGCGGATCATACGGCGAGGTCGTGATGCCGAGGTCGTTCCCTCCACCTGAACCACCTCCAACGCCACCACCGCCTCTCTTTCTTTCCCTCGAGCTTCCTCTCCTCTTCAGCTTCCTCCACCGCCCCTCCCCCACCTCCTTACCTCCGACTCCTACAGCTCCTCTTTTCCTCCTCGTATTCACAAATGCGCCCGCGGAATGAGCCGGCTCGGCCCCGACTTGCCCGCCAATAATAATTCTTACTGGATTCAATTTGAATAATGCCGCGTGCGGTTTCCATTGGCATGCCCGAACACGCCTTATTATCTCACGTACCAACTCGCCTACTCGATATCCATCGATGGTACATCCCCCTCCTCGCTGGCCACCATTATATTTCCCCCCGCCTCCCTCCCACCCTCCGCGCCCGAGCAGTCCTCCGATACAGAGGATCTCTTCTCCCTCGATCCTCTTCTTCCCGTCCTCGCGAGCCAGTCCTCTGTTCCGTCCTTTCCCTCGGCTCGTTCCGCTAGTTCGCGCGCCCGCCCGATGTTTACAATTCTAAAATTTATCTCTCCTTTATCCCTTCGTTCCTGTCTACCCGGTTAATGTCGTCCCTTTTTCCTCTCTGTGCCCCCCCCCTCCCTCTGTCCGCTCGTTTTATGCAGAAACTCGAGAAGTGGAAAAGCAGTTTCTCTGTCTGAAGTTCTCCGCCCCGATCGACGAGCACGGTGAACACCAGGGCGAAGGGGAGAGGGGACACGCACGGGAAGAGTATGAGGCGAAAGATCGACGGTATAAGGTGTTTACGGCGGAATGGCCCCGCTGGAATCGATTCCCAGATGATCTTCGGGGTCTGACCCTTTGCGAATGATCGATACGTCTATGCCTGAAAGATTAACGCACGATATTGCTCTGACTTTCGTCACGTGAAATTGCAAGCTGTGCGTTGGCTCCTCGTCCTCCTGTAGATTAGCTCAAATCTTACTATTGAAACCTTCTTTTTTCTTCGATTATGCTACTGATGTTTCTACTCGTTTTTTCGTAACCTACTGGTCCATCGCTAATGCCTCTTCAAACCTCGCACAATTTCGCCCTGATCGTGTCCCTTTTCGGTTTTCCCTTTCAACTAATTGTTTCGTTTATAAGCTTCTATGTTTCTTTGTTTGAGTCGAAAAAAAATGAAAAATTGCTAGTACCTTTAACCCTTTCACAGTTTACCATACGGTGCGATCGCGCTGTTGTAATTCCATGTCGAAAAGATCCACTATTCTTTTGACCACTACAGAAGTTTTCTTAAGGTCAGCGCGTAACAACAAAAGACCATAGCGAGTAATAAACCTAAGGAGTACCTTGACATGAATGAAAACTGCAAACAAAGACTCTACGGCTAAAGTTAAGGGTTCTGACATCAGATGTGACTGACCATAAACCAAGGAAAAAAACGGGCTGGAATGTAATGACTCCTTGGGTCCTATTTCTGCTACGACTAGCGAACCTATCGGTTGTAAAATGGCAAAGGTTTTCTAAAGAAACTAAAAAATACGTTAAGCTATTGTAATATTAGAAACTAGACTTATCCTCTTATTTTATGTGCTTTTCAAGACCTAATAGTCAGAAACGAAAACATTGACGAATCGTGTCGTACAACACCGCGTGATGAAAACAATCAGGTCGTGAGAGTCTTGCTCGCCAACTTACCAGCTCCCTGCAGTATGTTCAAGGCATCGGTCACCCTTTTCCTCGTATACACCATATCGAGAATGGTATGCGCCATGTCATGGTCGAAACAGAACGGACTTCTCCCTTCGCCCGCCTCTTCTATCGCGCGGAGGAAACAAAGTATGTGCCAGCCAACTGACGACAGATCCGCTCCGCGAGCCACGACTTTTGATTGACACGTTCTAAAGGACGACACGCGGATTGTCACGCGATTTCTTGCCGCTGCTTCGAGTCATGGCTGGATTATATTTGCCGCCCGTCCCCTTTAGACGGAGCCGAGGAAATTGTACTTGTATAATAGTCAGAATAACGAATAAAGTGCTCAGATTTGTTAAGAGGAACAAAGTTAAAAGGAAAACTTAATAAAATGATAGTTAATTAGCGGTAATTGTTAACTGTTGACATTTGAAAAATTTGTATACAAAACTTAGCAAGTAAAATTATTGAAATTGCTAGTTTTATTCTAATGACGTACTCAGGTGTTTCAATACATTTTTATGTCTATTATTATTAATTCTGTAAGTTTAATTTCTCCATAACTTCAATTAAACTCTGTTCATTACACAACTATCTTACTATTTTCTATAAAATATCCTTACTAAATTAATAAATTTTCTTACTAATGCCACAATTTACATTAAATTGATCTTCATGAGACGGCGTGCGACTTAGACTATTTTGTTACTTGTAACTTTGATGTGAATTTAAAAGGGCCTGGTGTCCGTTTAATAATAAATAAATAATAATAATAGCTTATATTTATTTTATACAATTCCATAAACGTTTATTTTGGTCAGTCATTCTCTTGTGAGATATCGTAGTTGAAGTATCGTTGCATCTTACGTACTAAATAATACATACATACAATAATCAGATATTTTGTTAATTGAAGCTTGTGACATGATATTCAATTTTAACCTACCTTAAAAGAACAAAGTAATTTTTGTTTTAATATTGTATTGTAATATACAGTTGAATAAAGAAACGTGAGAAATAAACGAACTAATGTACAGAATAAAATGTATAACTTTTATTTCTATATAATTTAATGTTAATGAATTGAAACGTTGATTAATTTTGACTAATTTTATTTTGTTTTTATGTTCATACTTTTACAACCTATAACTTAGTATTTATCATTGCAACTCAATAAGACAAATTTAGTTAAGTTAATAATTATTGTAATTTTACAAAAAATAGATACAATAAAATTTACATTGACAGATTATAAACAGAAATGCTTCATAACAGAACTAGCTATAAAAATAAAAACCAAAAATATATTACAATAACGGACAAAAGTTTAAGACTAAACAGTAAACGAAATTAAATTAATTAATTTATAAGAAATAGCATAATAAATAAAATTTGTATTCTATGCCAATCGATAAATAGTGTTCTATTAAAATAACAATAAAAATGAATGTATAAACAATATTTACAAACTATAAAGCTATGCTTTACATTGTCCTGCCTTTAAACTTTTATCCGCTACTGTACATCCACTACATTTAAATAATTATATAAAAACAGTAATACCATCGAACTATTTTCCATTCCATCGCATATGAGAGTTCAATGAGATGAGGACGTTGATCATGCAGCAAGGTCTGCAATTCACTCGAATTCTCTTCACATATGTATGCTTCAAGTTTCTTATACGAACGTACAAGCAGACATACCTGCATAAAACGTTCAAGAAAAGAGTAAAATCGGAAATCGATAATCTTATATAAAAATCAAAGGCAGATCAAGACCAAAAAATATTTCCCAGATTTCTATAAAGAAGCTTTTACTGCATGATTTTCCCGTAACAACCTCGGTAAAGAATTCATTGTTACAATCAGCAGAAATATTGGGTTGGAGGGAAAGTTCTGTCGTATTTTCCGTTTCCGTTTCCGTTAATTCATGTGAAACCTAAACACTTTGCTTTGACACAAACCCAAGAGATTTAATGTGATCTCCAACAGTTGCATGATGAATGCCAAACTCTTCTGCAATTTCTCGACTTGTTAAATGTGGATTATTTTCCAACATGGATCGCAAAACATCATTATCGATCTTGGATGGTCGTCCAGATCGATCACTTTCTTGAAGGCTCAGATCCCCGGAACGAAATTTGCTAAACCATCTTTGACAAGTACGAACATTTACAAATATCTTTTCCAAACACCGCACATAAATTTTTACATGCAACCGATGCGTTGCTTCCTTTTTGGAATTCATACAAAATGCAGTGTCGCAAATGCACTTTATCTACTGACATGTTTTTCACTTTAAATATCACAAGTAAATGATGAACGGTAAAAAAGGACTCCTTTTATATTATACAGCAGGTAAAAAAACCAAAAAAAATCCCAATGACTCACTAGCCAGATGATTTTTTAATTATAAGAAAAATTACTTGCCTATTTAAAATACGACAGAACTTTCCCTCCAACCCAATAGAACAGAATTATAACCTATTAGCCTCTGTGCCTTGAGACGCCATTTTAACACTTTACCGACCGGAAGCCTATTAATCGGCTTTTTATATGCTTCAGTTTGTAAGTTTTGTTATGTTCCCTTATACGAAGGTGACTGTTTTGAGCAAAATCGTGTATATACATACACTGTACAGAGATATTAAACTATTAATTACTCGAAGAAAATCATTATGCTCGATTCATTAATGATGCATCCCTTGCAAAGTTAGCCGGTCGGGAATAAGTTGATCCACGAGCGGTCGGTAAAGTGTTAAAATACCTTTTACACGTAAAATGCAACTTCAAAAGCAAAAACCTAAATTATATATTACTGCAATATGAACTACATAAGTCACAAGGATCAAAATTAATAATATACTTCTTAACACTAGATTTACGGACGTTTCTTGTATATCTATTTCTGATATTTATATATTAAGAAATAGGAATACATCAAAAAGAATTTTAAATTGCAGAATTGAGAGGAAAATAGATTAGGGTGTATTTATATCATTCCATCAATCAAACTTAGTAAAAATTGCTAGGAATAATATTAACTGTTTTTGCAAATCCGAAACCCGTTAAATTCAGGTCCCAGTCATCGTTAACTGTTAACACATTTATCACAAAGTCGAATATTAACACTTAGCCGACCGAATGGGCAGATCTCGCATTTTGTCCTCAACAGAGCGCTGCAATTGATTCTGTTTACTTTTGTTATTAGTTAGTCTTGAACTAGTACTGTTCATAAATTTTCTAACATACAATTTTTAATAAATTCAACATCAGCTTAGGACCAACTAATAACAAAAGTAAATAGAATCAATGGCACTGCTTTGTCAAAGAAAAATTGGGAGATCTCCCCATTCGGTGTGCTAGGTGTTAAAATAATGTCTTTGAATTTGTTTCTTTTTTTAAGTAATGTAAATTATGTATCTAAAAGTACTGTATTTTTATATTATATTCTTCAGAACCTTATATATATTTATGCTTTCGTAACCAAAGAAACCTGTAACAATTGAAATGTTTAATAATTTAATAAGAAAATTGTAGTTATTAAGTTTATTAAGAAGAGTATGTTTATTAATTAAGTTTAGAAAGTTTTCAATACTCCATAAGATTCTAAATTCATTATTTCGTTTGTCATCGTTTTCTTCTTTTAAGTCACTCACTAATTCACTGTTATTTTTGCTCGAAACAACTGAAAACAGCGTCGTAACATTTTTGGTACCGTAGTTGGAGTTTCATGCTGTTAAACTTCACGGAGCACCGTCCCTTTCCTCGTTCGTCGACATAATGTCCTTCCAACCCCCTTTTAAAACCCCTAAGCAGTAACAGTTACAGTGTGATAGAGAGCTTTCTAGCTTCATCGACATGGGCATTTCAGTCAGAGAGAGAGAACGGTACGTGACTGCCATTAGGAAGGGACCATCTTCATCAAAGTGGTTTAAATTTATTTTTGAAGTTATTGTTTCGATGCAAACGCTTATTGTGACCAATAAACTTAATAAAATTTGCCTACTAAGTAAATAAATAAATTACTTTCTAGACGTTTAAAAAAAATAGAAATTTTTTAATACCAATTATTGTTACACTGCTGGTAATGAAAATTATACATTTTGGTAAAATTATCTAATAGCAGAACGACATACCTGATTTTTAATTTTATTTATCATTTCAAGTATAATGATCTCAAAGTAAGTTATTAATAAAGATTGTTAGATTTATCGTTTTGTTTTAATAAATTAAAAATGATTAAAAATTAGGAAGTTTAACTGTTTTACTGAGGTTTATGAATTTTTTAATTACAATTGTGAAGATAAATCCCACAGCGTACCTAATTTCTTATAAATCATATTGCAACTATCATTAGAAAAATTTGTTGCAATTTAGCCTACATATTTCTTATACTTAAAAAAAATATATTATAAATAATAAATTTAAAAACTTTTCACTACTATAATTTAAAAGTTATGTAAAGTAATTTTACGTAAGTAAAATTATAATTAACAATTACCCACGTTTTAAACTTGCAATTTGAAATTTTTAAAAAAGAAAATCATTACGTTTGCAGGCATAATTTTCGACCATCTTACTATATAAATAAAAATATTGTATCTTTCATCCACGGTTACAAATAATAATAACCAGTGTCGACAAACTGTATTTATAACGATATTTGTAGCAAACCTATCTGATGAGCGCCAATCGCACAGTTATCGATTACCTGTCGATGGAATCAAATGGGAGATTGAGCGGACTTGTGGTTTGAAAGAAAAACCACTGTAGCATATGTGTCCCGCAGGGGTGCTTTTTATCGGAACCATTATAAAGGTTTTCAGAAAGTTTCCAACGGCCTACCCCAGGAACATTCGCTGCCTGAGAGACGCATTAAATATAGGGGTACTGCGACAAAACCATTTAGCTTAAATACACGAACAAAGAATTTTCAGTCCAAGAATTAAAATTAGAATGATTAAAATAAAAACAATATTAAAAATGTATGATAGGAAAAATTTCATTACCCACGTTAAATTGTAATACAACGTTAAATAAAATTTGTTGTAGGTATTTATCGTTATATTAAACTGTTTAGCACATAATGTAAATGTCTGCTTTTAATGTAAATAAATTATATTCATGCAGTATTTTTAGTATTCCAACTTCAATATTATTAATTAATTTCTAGAAGTTGATTGTGATTTATGTAACATGTTAGGAATTACAAAAATTATTTTGTTATCCATTTTATTTTTGTGTACTAAAAGGCTTTCATCTGTTTATAATAATAAATAAATAAGAGAAAGTAATGCAGAATTTATAAAATATCTTGTAAATAGATTAAAGTTATGTAAGTATCTCAAGAATAAGGAAAATGACTACAACAGAACTTACGATATCATTTTCTCCTTTATTGGGTATTTATGATTTACAGAATTTATTAAATGTAATAAACTGTTATTAGTTAGTTTCCAAATGGCATTAGGTATTATAGATAATATTAAATTAGATAAAAAGAATCATTGCTAAGAAGTGTTCTGTTACATATACACTAATTTTTGAAGTGAAATGTTCGAAATGAAATCGGATAACATACCTTAGCATTTAAATGTTGAGGATTAAAAGAGACACAGAACTCATTTTTAACTCAGAACTAAACAAAATCTTTTTATTATTACAATCTCTCTGTCAATGACAATTCAGAACTGGATAAAACGTTTATTTTTAACCCTTTGCACTCGGCTGTCCCCTCTCATGGGACATCGTAATCCTAGCATATGATAGTTTCGCAAATTTTCAGACGTTAGTTCAGACCCGGACGTTAAATAGTCATATATGTAAATTTTAATACACGACTTAACTAAACTAAATGAAGTTTAATATACGTGAATCATAGTAAATATTTCGAATTAGAGAATTTTTAAGGTTAGTATTGTTAAACGACTAACAGTCACCTCTCGAGTGAAAAGGGTTAATAAATTACAGCTGATTATAAAAATATTCACTTGTTCAATGTACCTTTAATTTTCACGATTTCTCTTTGAAACGAATACACAATAAACGTCGAAATCATGTTAAAATATTTGTATCTTTTTGTTAAAGTATTTCTATTTCGGCCGCAGTCACGTTAAAACATTTGTAACTTTTTGTTAAAGTATTTCTATTTCGGCCGCAATCGCGTTAAAATATTTGTATCTTTTCGTTAAAGTATTTCTATTTCGGCCGCAATCGCGTTAAAATATTTGTAACTTTTTGTTAAAGTATTTCTAATTGAACCATAACTACGTTAAAATATTTGCAACATTTTGTTACACTATTTCTGATTTGTAATTTGTTAAAATATTTGCAACGTTTTGTTGCACCATTTCTAATTTGTAACTTATTAAAATATTTCTAAATGAAACACTAAAATTTTCATTTTACGAATACCGTCCTCACACTATTCAAGAAATCTTACCACTTACAACCACGCCCATTTCAAGTACCCGTTTCACTTATCGCCAGTTCTGCACGTTCCCGCTCTAAAACTCAGTTTCACGGACAAAGGAAATTAAAAAGCCTGGCGATCGATCGAACAAAAATGCGTCCGCCTGCTTTTGACGGCCGAAAAAGCAGAATTTACGCGAAGGACAAGAAACAAGCCGAACGAGGGGGGAGGAGTATTTCATCCATAACCGGGTTCCTCTCGTCATTTAGCTGTTTGCGATTCAATACGATAGAAACATCGGGCCCGGGAGAGCCGGCGAAAGGAAAAAGGCAAAACGAGCCGACATCGGGGGGGCAGGCTTCGCCGTGAGGTAAATCAAGAAGCTGCGAGTCGACCGTCCGGGTGCGGACGACCAGAGAGGACTCATGATTCAGTTAGGAGTTTGAGGTTTGAGGTCTGGCCGTCATTATGTCGCCTGCCGCCGTGGCTAGCAGCTTGTCTGACGAAGAACGCCGAGGTGGCGGCGGCGGCGGCGAAGGAACTGGGCAAAAGGGGGTTGGGAGGGGGTGGGGAAGCCAGTTGCGGCAGAGGATCGAGAAGGTGGAGAACGAAGCAACACAGCAACAGAAAGAACAACAGGAGCAGAAGGAAGAGGAGGATGAGCAGAAGGAAGAGGAGGAGGGATTGAAGGAGGAGGAGGAGGAGGAGGAGGATGATGAGGGGGAGGAAGGGAGGAGAAGGTAAACCGAGGAGGGAAGAGGACAAAAACGGGGCATTAGCGCTGCCCGTGCTACCGTGTGTTCCATGGGTCCGGCTCTGACCGCCCGCTGATGCCCATTTCTACTTACCAAATTAGCATTATTACCCGGCACGGACGCAAAAATGCAATCAATGTGTATATCCGTCGGTACGTATGTAGAATCGAAAAAAGAAGGTGCCGACCACCGTCGGACGCCGATGTACCCGCCGTGAACCAGTGTTAACGACCAGCGATCCTCGCCGTCCCCGAAGACGTACGAGTACCGTGCACCAGGAGCATCGGTTAGCGCCTCGATGCTTTATACGCGCCACGATTCCCGAAACCTCTTTTTCCCGTTCGCTGAGATTGAACGCGGCCAGAAGAACAGGATTAACCGTGGATTGGCCGAGCCGGTGGTGCTGTTGCGCTGAATAAATCTTGGAAACTCGATTCGTTATGAAGAGAGGTAAAGGTGTAAGGATTTAGGGCGGTTATACTCAATCTGCGATCTACTAAACTTTTATACCTTGGTCCTGCATTAGTACTCATTGTAAGGTGGATAATAATGTTTTTAAATACCTTAATGATGTATTAATACTTGGCCAAGTGAATGAGGAGATCTCCCATTTTTTCCTCGATAAAACGCTGCCATTGAATCTATTTACTTTTGCTATTAGTTGGTTTAGAACTAGTGTTGAATTTATTAAAAGTTGTACTTTAGAAGAGCAGAAAATGCATTTGATGAACTGTGTTAACTCAAGACCAACTAATAATAAAAGTAAATAGAATCAATGGCAGCGCTTTGTTAAAGAAAAAATGGGAGATCTCTCCATTCGGTCGGCTAAGTGTTCAAAATAGCACGTAGCAATTATAAGCCTTGTTTACTTAAAACAGTTGAAAGTTTATCTCAACGTCAAAAATCACACTGATTTCTTGTTGATAGAATGGGATGAATAACGTCTCTTGTTAATTTTGTAGTTTATAGAACAATGTATATTTAATCTGAAGATATATTTAATTTTTACAATCAATTTATCTTACTGTCTTTCTCTCTTATTTTAGTTACTCTCTTCTCTTATTCTCTGTGATTCGCTTTCTCTGATGTGCTCTTTCAAACCTGCTTTTCTGATTCTCTCATTTCAACAGACTCATTTCGTATCAACTCATACAGTAGAGGACAAAAGTTTAAAACGAGAGAACAATGTAGAATATAGTTTCATGGCTGCAAATATTGTCTGTGTAATCATTTTTATTGTTATTATAGTAGAACACTATTTATTGATCAACACAGAATGAAAATTTTGTTCATCATGCTATTCCTTATAAATTAATTAATTTAAATTCGTTGATTCCTTAGTTTTAAACTTTTGTCCGCTGTATACCTGTGGCCTGAAGAAAAGAAAAAGTTGAGCATAGCTGCTTAACATTAGATTTACGGACATTTCTTGTATATCTATTTGTAATATACATATATTAAGAAATAGGTGTACATCATACAGAATTTTAAATTGCAGAGTTGAAAGAGAAATAGATTAAGGTATATTTGTATCACTCTATCAATAAAAGTTGACAAAAATTTCTAAGAATAATAGTAGTGGCGCCCCTCGAGTTTTACACACAATTGGTTCCTGAAAGCAGAGGGATGTAAAAAAGTATGCACCAAAAACTGTGTTTTAAAGTATTGATCGTAACAACATTGTAGTCTGATGGCTAAAGTCTGACGTCCCCTGAGAGGAGGCAATCCAGTAGCCTGCTTGACTCACGATGTCCCCTCAGAGGGGACATCCGACCACAGAGGCTTAACACTAGAACTACCGACAATTATAGTGTACTTATTTGCATGGGAAAGATCAAATTGAAAATTACATGAAAAGATATTGAATACATAGAGAACAAATCTTTATTTATACTATCTGCAGAAAATCATAGTAAATTTTGGAAGCTTTACCACTGTAAATTTATAAGGTGGCTATGAATAATCATCAATCCGTCATTTTGAATGTGCTGGTACTTCTAATATTAAAAAATTGAATTTTTAAAATGTGCGAAAGTTGAGGGGCGTCTGTATTGATCTCGTTATTTTTCTTACATAGTAAATTTTGGAAGCTTTACCACAGTGAATTTATAAGTCTGCTGTGAATAATCATCAATTGACCATTTTAACTGCTTTGGTAGTTCTAGTGTTAAACAGTTGAATTTTTAAAAATCTGCGAAAGTCGAGGGGCACATGTATTGGTCTCGTTATTTTTCTTACACAGTAAATTTTGGAAGCTTTACCACAGTGAATTTATAAGTCTGCTATGAATAATCACCAATTGGTCATTTTAACTGCTTTGGTAGTTCTAGTGTTAAACAGTTGAATTTTTAAAAATATGCGGAAGTCGAGGAGCGCTTGTATTGGTCTCGTTATTTTCCTTACTTATTAAATTTTAGAAGCTTCATCACATTGAATTTATAAGGCTGCTATGAATAATCATCAATTGACCATTTTAACAGCTTTGGTAGTTCTAGTGTTAAACAGTTGAATTTTCAAAAATGTGCGGAAGTCGAGGGGCGCCTGTGTTGGTCTCATTATTATCCTTACATAGTAAACTTTGGAAGCTTTATCACAGTGAATTTATAAGGCTGTTATGAATAATCACCAATTGGTCATTTTAACTGCTTTGGTAGTTCTAGTATTAAAAAGTTGAATTTTTTAAAATGTGTGAAATAACGAATTGTGCGAAAGTCGAGGGGCGCCTGTATTGGTCTCGTTATTTTCCTTACATAGTAAATTTTGGAAGCTTTACCACAGTGAATTTATAAGGCTGTTATGAATAATCATCAATTGGTCATTTTAACTGCTTTGGTAGTTCTAGTGTTAAAAAGGTGAATTTTTTAAAATGTGCGAAATAACGAATTGTATGAAGGTAGAATGTGCGAAAGTCGAGGGCTGCCTGTAATTGTCTTTGCAAGTCTTGCTCATGAAATTCGAAATCCATCAAATTGACGGATCCCATAAACCTAGCATTAAGAGTATTACAATCATGAAGGATTCTGAAAATAGCAAAAGAGGAGAAATTATAAGTGATCTACGCGAGCGAAGAAATAGATAATTGAACGAATAGATATGTAGCTCGAATGAAAGTCACATTCTCAAAAACACGAGTGCACGATTAACCATGACTTATAAACAGTTGCTAATCGTCGATGAAGTTTTAAAGATCCTTTTTTCACCGGACATGCGTTCGAGAAATTATGCAGCGCCACTTCAGCGAAGCCGGCGGACATCGACTACAGGGCAAAGTTTTCGAGCTACCTGAGCAACTCGTTTAATATGCGTACTCGAATTTTATGCATATCAGCGTAAATTTCGCAGGTATACCTTCATTTCTTTTTTCTCTGTTTTTCGTGCGCACGGCGACGCGTCGTAATTAACGGCGGCAAGCAACAATGTAACGTTGGACAAGGATACAACAGAAGAGCCCTCGTGTTTATGGAGATAAAATATTCTTGCCGTAAAAGCAACTAAATAAGTTGCTTTTTATACATAATTTGGTACTTCACTGTTCTGCGGCACCGCTTTGAAGAATTAGAAGTAATTATTGGGAAATGTTTATAACAATTTTATTACTTTTTATGAAACTTTGTTTTGTATTTATATTCAATGGAAGATTATGCAATAAATATAATTCATTTTTTAAAGTAATGTACGAGTAATCATTGTACTTGAGAATATAAAAATTTTGTAGTAAAACTTAAGTGTTCAAAACAGGGGGTATAAAAATTTAACTTTAATTTTAGGTAAATAATGATAAATAATTTTCTTGTGTAAAGGTATGCATGTAAAAAAGGATCTACACTATATTGAACACTAAATTTCATGCAATAATCTATAGTATTACTACCAGTATTAGCATGTAGGTAATTATTTAGAAAAGGGGGGGGGGTCTCATCGATAGATTTAGCTTGACACATTATAAATTATTCGTCGTTGGTCGCTATGCCGTTATTTATTAGAAACAAGAGATAAAAGACGATCGTGAGCTGACGCATACAGAGCCACAGACGCGTACATATAGATAAAATTCATTCGTAGTAGCAACAATTGTTTTAAGGAAAAATCTCGGAAACTAAGGCAGAGCGCCGGTTATACGTATAGGAAAAAGTTGTTCAAAATGTTGATTTCTACAATATATTTAACCAGTTAAGTGTGTTTGACGACTATATCCGTCATGGAGATATGGCAAAATTTTGTGTCATGACGACTATATCCGTCATGCGTAAAATTTTCTTACAATTTGATATTTAAATTGTAATTTTGGCGAAAACTAAATTATATTCGTAAAATTTAATATGTTTAAAATGTTTAGAGGTCAACACGAAATAAAAAAAGCAAATGAAAATTATAAATAATTTGAGTTGGATTTATAACTATATCCGTCATCGTCTGATTATCGCGCACTGGGAGGGAGGCGGGCTGTAACAGATCGAACTGGGACAGGTGGGGGGGGTGCTTTGTAAAGAGGTCGCCACACTTAACTGGTTAAAAATCATCGAAATCGATGAGATTCCCCGTTTTCTAAATAATACCAATTGTTGTATATACAATAATTAACCTGTTAACTGGGTATGACGAAATATTTCGTCATACCCGAAAGACAACTTCAATGAACATGATGACATTTTTCGACATGGAAATTAACCGTAATACGTTGAATGCATTATGTTTTATGTAGGTCTTATCTATCAAAACAGCCGCTGCACGCACTCGTCCGCTCATACATTGTGATAACAGTTCAAGTTTGCACAATTTGGTTTCATTTTAGTCTGAATTTATTCCCCGGTTAACAGGTTAATAATTACATTTAATGGTGCATTTAGTCAAAATATCAAACGGCCTGGAGATCATGCCGGGCAGAAACGGTTTGGCACGGAGCGTGTTAACGAGTGAGAGTCTTTTGTCTAGTGCATCGTTAGATAGACAATGGTGTGAACAGTTTAAAGTGAGTGTCCCATCTAGAATATATGTATTGTGTTGTGTATGTTGAAAAGTTGAAAGAGTACGTGAGTCAGAGAGCATTATCGAGCGAGTAGAAAGTGAGTGAGAAAGAAGTTAAGAGATAGAGTAATATGGTAACGACAGAATATATTTATACATATCAGTTTATGATATTTAACAGGTTCCCTGCCGGACATTTTTTTTAAAGACTTTCCGTTCAAGCCAACATTTTTTTTTATGGTTAACACAAGCATGTTCTTTGTGGTATAATACACAATATTTCAGTAATTTAAAACCATAAATTTAAAAGAAAGGCATATCTCTTTATAAATTTAAACCAGAAAAACAATCATTTTTAGTTTATTTGACAAAATATTGTTAAAAATATACCTTTTTTTAAAGGCTGTTTTCCGGCGTGGGAGGAAATTTTAGCATGGGGCGTATACGCCCCACGCGGCAGGGAACGTGTTAACCTAATAAACAATTTTGTGTTCACCTATGATTAACGGAACTCATCATAATTTGTCCCATTCTACTCACAAATACTGTGGTGAAATCATAGAGTGTGGAATGTGAAAAAGAATGTTTATATGAGTGTGAAATGTGGTCGTATTGTGGAATGAGTGTAACCAAGTATAATCTGTGTGATTTGAATATGCATGGTATTGATAGAGTGAACGGCGATAAAATAAAAGACAGTCTGTGTGTGGTGATAACAGCAATCCTGATAACGTGTAATTTATAATGTGAAGAGAGAGAGAGAACAAGAGAGTGTGTATCCTAAAGCGTATTTCACCGTATTTAAATTTTTGTTATACAGGTAGCCCTTCTACAACACGACATCCTATAACATGGTTTCGCTCTAACACGATTCATAAATTGCGAGAACCCTCCTACAACACGGCATCCTATAACACTTTTTCGCTCTAATATGATAAGAAAATTGCAAAAGCCTTTGTACAACACTGTATTTCTACAGCTGCGGCAAGGCTTACTGTTTTAACTGTTTGAGTTAATAATTTAACTTTAAAAAAATTACAAGAAGACTTAAGATAAGCTAAAAATCTCGAGTGATTTTTCTTGAATGCAGACCTTTCCGCTGAAAGAAGCCGAAAATTCAAAAGGGAGCTGCAAAACTGTTTAGCTTCATACTGAGAAATTTGCAATGACCTGGTGAGAACCAGCAAGTAAAGTAAAATTATAGATTTTTTTAAGAGGAAAGAAGCTACAACAACTTTAAATGAAAAGAAAAGTTCTGAAAGTGAAGGCGATATCGTTCCATCGAAAAAATGTTCTCGGTTGATTATACTGGGCAGTGACGACGAAGAAATTTATTAAATTAAAGTTGCGTTAAATTAAAATAATATTTTTGTTTTTGTTTTGTTCTGTGTTGTACATACATTTATATTTTTAATAAAAATTAAGTCGATTATGGAGAATCAAAAAAAAATTTGTGTTTAATAAGTTTTCCGAACGTAACCCCCCTTTTCGTACTAGTTCCGTGTCTCATACAACACGGTTTCACACAACACGGCATTTTCTACGAACCTATCTACCGTGTTATAGGAGGGTAACCTGTATTTCATTGCGTTCTTTATCGTCAATATTTATATAAATAAATCGTTCCTACATATTTGCGTCACAAATACGACAAACTTATCCGTGCCTCGCCGTTAAATCATACCCAGGCCCCGCAATCAGAATTAAAAGGCATAATCCAGCAAAATTCGCACGCCCCTCTAATTTGTCCACCCTGCACGCGCAACGTCCGCAACGCCTAGTCAGCCCTCCGCGGATCGAGCAGCGTTACCAGCTCCCGTGGAACGCGTTTTCGCCGAAGAACTTTAAAATTTATCACGCAATTCACCGTCCATCTCCATACACCCGTGGAACGTGCACGCGGCGCGTAATCACTTTAATCTTCAGCTAATGAGAGTACCCGCTACCCATAAGTAACGAGATTCCATAATTCCTCGGCGACGCCTGCTGCTACTCCTCTGCCGACCGAGCAAACAACACGAGCCCATAAAATGGCGTTCCCGCGGGAAGACGTTCGATTCGGTTCATCTGGATGCACGCACAACACGCACACGCACACGCGCGAACGTTGATGCTCGCGCGTGTCGCTCCCCGTGCGTACGTGTGTAAGTACTTACGCGTGTATGACAGCAGCAGCCAGAAGAAGGCTCGTCGACTTTGGAAGCCTCCGGGCATGTAAGACGTATAAGCTTCCCGTGTTACGCATCCTGCCGCACACGGGGCATACATCACTCCACGTGTGAACCCTCACCATTCGCCGCCACCACCACCATCGCCGCCACCATCACCACCGCCACCGACCAGTACCATCAGCAACAGCGTCGGCGACCTCACCTTTTAGATAGCTCTCCTCCGTTCTCCTCACTGCTGGCTGCTGCTCGTTCCACGCTGCGCTGCGCCGGTGTGTTGGTATAATTATTATTACGAGGGATAAGAAGAACGAGCCAGGAGAAAGAAACAGCAGGGATCGGTGCGTGGATCTCCTTTCGATGTTCCCCTGTAATCAGACAGCCGTGGCTAGCTGCTACAGGTAGGAGGAGCAAGGTGGAACTCGAAGAAAGAGGAAGTTCCGAGAGATGTATTAGCGTCGTTTCCGATTTAAGCCTAAGCTGCCACGGCTCGACTTAATTGTTTCCAACCGATCCTGCTTCTCTCGTCAAAGCAGAGATCGTCGCCGTTTCGTGCGATCGGTAGAGCTCGATCGATGATCCTTCGCGTGAGCTTGTGCTGTTAGGCTGGATACGGATGAGGAATTTTTTGACGCACGATCGTATTATTTATATCGACATAATTAAGTATATCGACATAATCGTACGTCTTTCTGTTTTTCCGATCAGTCCTTTGACTGTTAGGGGCGCGTATATGCGTCTGACGAAAGCTACTCGTGTAAACTACGGGCGCCTATATGCATTTCTGGCGAAGGTTACTCGCGTGGATTATGGATGCGTATATGTATGGCAGGGAAATGATGAAAATAAGAATTTGATCAAATCCCTAATGTGTATGATCAATTCACGGAAGATGTTAAAATAACAGCTCTGTGGGATGATTTCTTTGAAGAAAGTAAGCAATTTGATCAAATCCCTTAACTGTTTTAGTGAAAAGATGAAATAATATTGTTTAGATATTAAAAGTATTTATTTAGTAAACCATGTATTATGAAAGAATAGTTAATACAACAATAGTTATTGAAACACAAACTATATATTCGAAATTAATTAATAAAAGAAATATTCGGGTTATAGTATCAAATCACCCCTACTTACTTCAGGAAAATCATCCTACAGAGTTGTTATTTTAACATCTTCCCTGAATCGATCATATACTTAAGAATTTGATCGAATCCCTATTTTTATCATTCCCTGCAACATATGCGCCTCTGGCGAAAATTACTCACGTAGATTATGAACGTATTAAAATTAAAATAAAACTCAAGAATAAGACTACGCGTCTGACTATTAAAATTAAAATAAAACTCAAGAGTAAGACAACACGTCTGACCCCTTCGACGTTACATTTATTTCTGTTCCTTTTTTTTTTATAATATCAACCGTCTCTTCGTTACCACCTCTGACTGAACTTTGCCGCCTTTATTCAAATTTTCCTTCGTTGACAGCAGTCTAGAAAATGCTTGATGCATAGCATTCTGTGAGCCGGCTCGCCTCACAGATGCCTTGAACGATTCTGCGCTAACAAACGCGTATATGTAGGAATACAATCGAGTTTAGGAAAATGTGAAGAATGCTTGAGTTGAGCGATAGCCGTGTGAACGTAGAATATTTGGACTCGAGTGTTTCTAAGGCACGAAAAATGAACACTTGAAAAAACGTCGCGACTGAGGAATTTTGAGTGACCGTGGCCGAATGAATTGAATGAGAAACGTTTAGAATTAGAAAGAAAGGAAATGAGTGTTTGGAAGAATATATGACGAGGAAAATGCGAGCGCATGTTATAAGGAGTTTAACTGTGAAGGCAGAAAGAATATAATTCTGAAGGAAGTAAGAACGTCTTACTTGCTAAGTTGAAAAGTCGTTTAAGTCGTTACAGTTTTAAATATATATTAACTATAATCTGAGCACTTCATTTTATTTTATTCACACCTGAGCCCTATCATCTCACTTTACTAAATAAATAAAAGTAGAATTTCCTATAAGAGTTGAATAAAAATTGACAATTAAAACATTTTGAATATTACCGCTAATTAGAGGATATTTCGAAGTAAAATTGTAAGAGTTTAGGAATGCGATCAAGTATATGCGAGTTTAGGAAAATGGGAAAAGTGCTTGAGTTGAGCGACAGCTGTGTGAACGTAGAATATTCGAACTCTAGTGTTTCTAAGACGCGAAAGATGAACATTTGAGAAAACGTCGCGACTGAGGAATTTTGAGTCAACGTGGTCGAATGCGTCGAGTGAAAAAGGGTTAGAATTATAAAGAAAGGAAATGAGTGTTTACAAGAATATATGACTGGGAAAATGCGAGCACAGGGCAGAAAGAGTGTGATTCTGAAGGAAGTAAGAACGTCGTAATTGCTAAGTTGAAAAGTCGTTTAA
>JAOPTO010002340.1:42583-64833 GCA_033822845.1 Tetrapedia diversipes
TTAAAGCGGCACCGGAAGATAACGCGGCCCCGAAAAAATAACACGGCAACACCTCGAAGTTTGATCCGCGGTCGCCCAAAGAAAGCAATGGCAATCGGCATTCGTTATTCTTTACCGCTCTCCCCTATACAAAGGCTCCATTGATTAGTAAATTGCCTACATAATAAAAGAAATATTCGGGTTATAGTATCAAATCACTTACTTTCTTCAGGAAAATCATCGTACAGAATTGTTATTTTAATATCTTCCCTGAATCGATCGTATACCTTAAGAATTTGATCGAATCCCTATTTTTATCATTTCCCTGCAACATATGCGTCTCTGGCGAAAATTACTCGCGTAGATTATGAACGTATTAAAATTAAAATAAATTTGAAAAATAAAACTACGCGTCTGACTATTAAAATTAAAATAAAACCCAAGAGTAAGACAACACGTCTGACCCCTTCGACGTTACATTTATTTCTATTCCTTTTTTTTATAATATCAACCGTCTCTTCGTTACCACCTCTGACTGAACTTTGCCGCCTTTATTCAAAATTTTCCTTCGTTGACAGCAGTCTAGAAAATGTTTGATGCATGGCATTCTGTGAGCCGGCTTGCCTCACAGATGCCTTGAACGATTCTGCGCTAACAAACGCGTATATGTAGGAATACAATCGAGTTTAGGAAAATGTGAAGAATGCTTGAGTTGAGCGATAGCCGTGTGAACGTAGAATATTTGGACTCGAGTGTTTCTAAGGCACGAAAAATGAACACTTGAAAAAACGTCGCGACTGAGGAATTTTGAGTGACCGTGGCCGAATGAATTGAATGAGAAACGTTTAGAATTAGAAAGAAAGGAAATGAGTGTTTGGAAGAATATATGACGAGGAAAATGCGAGCGCATGTTATAAGGAGTTTAACTGTGAAGGCAGAAAGAATATAATTCTGAAGGAAGTAAGAACGTCTTACTTGCTAAGTTGAAAAGTCGTTTAAGTCGTTACAGTTTTAAATATATATTAACTATAATCTGAGCACTTCATTTTATTTTATTCACACCTGAGCCCTATCATCTCACTTTACTAAATAAATAAAAGTAGAATTTCCTATAAGAGTTGAATAAAAATTGACAATTAAAACATTTTGAATATTACCGCTAATTAGAGGATATTTCGAAGTAAAATTGTAAGAGTTTAGGAATGCGATCAAGTATATGCGAGTTTAGGAAAATGGGAAAAGTGCTTGAGTTGAGCGACAGCTGTGTGAACGTAGAATATTCGAACTCTAGTGTTTCTAAGACGCGAAAGATGAACATTTGAGAAAACGTCGCGACTGAGGAATTTTGAGTCAACGTGGTCGAATGCGTCGAGTGAAAAAGGGTTAGAATTATAAAGAAAGGAAATGAGTGTTTACAAGAATATATGACTGGGAAAATGCGAGCACAGGGCAGAAAGAGTGTGATTCTGAAGGAAGTAAGAACGTCGTAATTGCTAAGTTGAAAAGTCGTTTAACACTAGAACTACCGACAATCTAAGCGTACTTATTTGCACGGAAGAGATCACATTGAAAATTACATGAAAAAATACGGAATACATAAGAAATAAATCTTTATTTATACCTTTTACGGAAAATCATAGGAAATTTTGGAAGCTTTACCACATTGAATTTATATGGTTGCTATAAGTAATCATCAACCAGTCATTTTGACTGCTGTGGTAGTTCTAGTGTTAAGTTGTTACTATTAAACTATTTAAATATATATTAATAATATATTAAGCACTTCACTTTATTTTATTCACACTTGAGCCCTATCATCATCTCATTCTACTAAATAAAAGTAGAGTTTCCTACATATATGGGCTTGTCAATTTTTCCTCGCTCCCATTTAGAGCATTACAATTGCTAATAAGCGTTGACCAGGAGTATTTAGCAGTCAAAGGGTGTTAAATTTAAATAGAAAATTGTGGATATGCGATAATACCTGCACGAGTGCTAGATATGGGCAAGAATAAGGGTACTCGGGAGAAATAAAACAACTGCGGCCCACTCTCTACAAAATCCGCTGAGTGACTAGTATTTATTGTCGCTTTGCCGTTCTCGCGTTCACTAGTTCAGAGGTCAGTCCGAAATCTACCTGCCCCGACCGTCATACCGTAGCCGAGGATGCACAAATCATAATTATGCTCTTAACCCTTTCGCTACGGAGCGCTTGTGACAAAATGTGATAGCTGTGAACGGAACGCATTACTAAGTAGTTGACATTGAGGTACGGAATGCTATGAAGTAGAAGTCGTTTCTTGTTCTCTAAATTTGACAATGATATTTATTATATTTAGTAATATCATTTTACTTTCTAAAATATAAAAATTTATAATCACAATTTATTTCTTTAAATATTATATTTTAATGCTCATATAATATTTGTTAATACAATATAACGAAATTAGTAAAGTATTTAAAGTATGAAATAAAAGTATATATGGTACGAACGTATATGTACAGTGGCTCCAAAAAGTATTCGTACACTGTATTATAAGGAAATTCATCTACTTCTAAAATTTTGATTTCAATGCAACTTTATGTGTGTGCAGAGCATGGTGTATCCTGGATGGAGCAATTTTTTTGGCGGCAAAATATCTTTTAAGGGGGCTGATAATGAACCTCAAAGTTTCAGCGATTTTTCACGCTTTGAATACAAGTTTTTCTGTGTTATTTTTTATGAAAGGGCGATAAGGTGTTAAAAATTAAAAATTAAAAATTTTCTATTTGAAAGGTTTTACTTCAGCAAGTATCATTACAAAATTAGCTTTAAAAAATGAGAGAAAACTCAAAAACTTCAACGCTGATTTCACCCCTTTAAAATGGCATTTAGATGAAATGAAGAGATTAATTCATACGTATACTATTACGATCTACATACCCACAAAATTTTATCAAATACTTCTATCAGACTCAGAATTTCAGGGTTAAACGAATTTATTTGTGACATAGTGTACGAATACTTTTTGAAGCCACTGTATATAATATTCGCACTCTAGGACTCTCTTCTGTGTAACTTAGGACTCTCTTCTCGCAACTGCCTAATTATGGGAGATCTTTGCCTATATACGCTCCTCCACTCCTACTACGGAAGCTCGTCTCCACTAGTATACTAACTAACACCAATTTTCATACCGAAAATTCTTCTTTTAAAAATAAACTAGCTTAATCTCATAAAGAAAGTCATCGTTACTTCTTCCTTTTTACCCAATACTTCTTAACTTCCAATCTCCAATACTTCTTACTTATCTAAGGTTAATTCAAATCCAACAAAGGGTTAAGATCAACGAACACGATCTTATGCGCCAAATGCAGTTGACGGAAACGCAGACCTCGATGAACGGAATGCATAGAAGTTTGAAGGATCGATCGCCTCAATCGGAATTGACAGCGCAAACCGGATCTGTTTCATAAATTAGAAGATAATCATAATAACGTAGCGATGATTTATAAGAGGGATGCGGCAACTTTTTATTCGTCGGATAATTGAAACTCCGCAACGCCGACCGACCAGTACATATATACGTGGAGTAAGAAAGCGGCAACGGGCAGGAAACGTATGTACGCTCCGTTCGGTGCGGGTTAACATCGAATTATCGTTCCGGCAATTATCGTTAACCGGGTGTAATTAAATTATTTCTCGAGGCCTGCGAAGAATTTAACCCGTTTTACCGCTTTTAGAATATCACCCGATAGCACGATTGTACACACACAAACCACGGGTTTCAGCTACGTAATTACAGGTACGATAATTCATCGACGTACGCACACGCGCCCCCTCGCCTTGTCTGCGTGTGCACCTACGTACGAGTTTTGTTAATAACAGTTTGCACCTCTGCCGGGGCTAATTAACGTTTCCCACTCCCCTGGCCGCCGCTAATTGCGCGTTCGCAAAAAAAAGTGTCCTTATTATCTTAAACACCGGCTTTCGGTGAAATCTGGATTTGTCGATCAGGCTCGGCGTAGAATGAGATCAACAACCGTGTCCGATTTTTGCGTGCCTCTTGGCCGAAGAACGATGAAACACGATGTTAAGGATAGATTAACCTTGGTTAGAGTTGAGAATAAAAATTTGTTTCGTGGCGTGGCTCTACTACACCGGCGGACATAAGTTTAACACTATTCCTACCACAACCGGTCAAATGACCGGTTTTAAAATTTCGATTAGAATTTCAGAGATGCAACATAATTGAATCGCCTTTCAACTTTAGACTTTTTCTCAAATATACCGTATAATACATTTTTCAATATTCACTTCTTTTCTCATTGTTTATTTTTTGAGAACAATTTGTAATCTGTATTACTTGGGAATGTCGCGGTAGGAATAGGTATACGTGAAGTGTCGGTAGGAATAGTGTTAAGACGAAGAGATAATATAAAGCATAATACTATAAATTCGTAAATATTGTTTATACATACATTTTTATCGTTACTAAGGTAGAATATTGTTTATTGATTAACAAAAATCACAAAATTCGTTTATTGCGCTATTTTTTATAAATCAATTAATTTGTTTCCGCTAACCCTTTGGTCTTAAAGCTTTGTTCGTTATTGTAAGTGTTCTAAGGAATCGAAAATCACTCAGTGTCAGTTGGCCGGAAGTAGCGCAGAAATTTTTGAAACACGATTAATTCAGGAAAATTTAATTCAAATATATAAACGTAATTTTCTCACATTTTTTAAAATTACACCTTAAAATGTCGACGATCGAAATATAGTGTATGTTTTATGGATTAGGTATGATGTTTATTGATGAGAAACAAAATGGCGTCGTTTATTACAGAAATCCATTATTTTTTGGCCAACTTAACAATTACTTGTCATTTATTCTGAGAAAATTACTAGATTGATATTTAGTAATAATGAAAAGATATGTACAGTAGTGGACAAAAATTTGAGATCAAAGGGTAAGCAAAAATAAAATAATTTATATGTCAGAAGCAGTTCTATATTGACCAATAAGTACCATAATATTATATTAATAATAGAAATGGGTATATAGACAATATTTATAATTCATGGTACTCTGTATTACAATATACTCACATCTTAAACTTATGGCCGCTACTGTAGAATAATTAATATCATTTAACGTATCATAAAAATCATCAAAACTTTATTATACTTTTATTTATTACATTCTGAGAAACTGCCAGTTTCACAGAATCACTGCGAAAGAATTTTTCAGTTCAGATACAGGCTAAAATTCGTCTGTTGTTAACATTGTCATTTTCAGAGCGGAACAAAAACTTTAAAAATGGAAAAAAGAAAGAAGAGACATACGTTTCACACTTCTTTGTCTTTTCGACTCCTCTCGGCCTCCCTCAACCACCTTTCCTTGCTCCTTTACCTCTTGTTCTGGCTCACCAGCTCTCCTCTTCTCGTTTCGGTCTCCTTCTGCCTCCCATCCTGCAAATTTACAATGCCCTTGCTTGTAATAAGCGGTTGCGCGCTTCGTTCACGATTATGAGCTCACTTCAGGTACCGAGGCGACTTATCGAGTTAAGGCCTTCTCGAGCGAGCAACACCAAGGTGTCTTCCCTTTCTCGAATCACGCTCTGTTCCCATGAAAAACAAATTTTCATTTGCAGTGGCAGTCCATGATTCGTGCGATCTAAACATTATTGTGTTCCTGGTAGAAAGAAATAACGTAACAAAATTTTAGGTTTATTCTTCAGCAATGTGTTAGGAGATTGCCATAGACTGAACTCTCTGCTCTCTGCGGTCTGGATTATGGTTCTTTTAAATGTGTGGAAAAATGGAGTGGTAGGGATGAGATATTAAGTTGTTCGGAAAGTAATTTCGTTTTTTTTTCATGATATGTCGAGCTTTAAGATTAAACCTAGCCGTTTCAAATGATCATGAACGGTCGAATTCGATAAATTTAATCTCTTGGCGATCTTACGAGTTGTTATTCGCCAATTTGCATCGATTAATGTCTTTATTGTGTCTTCAGCAGCCTCAACTGGCCTTCCAGAACGTGGTGCATCTTCAACATCAAAATTGCCGGATCCAAATTTTGTAAACCAGTTTTAGCACTGGGGTTCTGTCAATACATCTTCTCCATACACGAGGGATAATTTTTTCCTTGCTTGAACAGCATTTTTACCTTTTCGATAGTAGAAAAGTGAAAAATACCGAAAATGTTGCTTTTTACTTTCCATATCTGATAGAGCACCAATCAAGAACTACTGGGTAGAATCAATCGAAACTTTTCACAAGCAAGCCTTGCTATATATGCTGTCAAAATATATAATGACCATGCGGCTTAAGTGTGAAGTTGACCAGGAAAAAATACAATTAAGCCCTGTGTTAGGAAGAAACGAAATTACTTTTCGAACAACCCAATAGGATAAGGAAAATTTGGAGTCCAAGGGGTACGAATGAATTAGGGACCAAAGGACATGGATGGGTCACTAGGAAGTGAGGGTTCAAGCAGCAGAATGTTTAGTAAAGGATGACTGTTGGACGAATGACTGTTGTAGGATAGTTGATAGGAAGGAAAATGATAGGAATCCAACAAAATTAATATGTGTGCAACGCGAATGTTACAAAATGCTTTCTTTACACCTGTTATGAAACACAACTGTGAAAATAGTGTGCAATATGTGACAGCTTATTCACAAAGAAGTAAGTGTTTTACTGCAATTCTGAACATTCTTTGTAAGCTTGAAAGTTTGTTAAGCAACTTTCTAATTACAATACAAACAAAAATTTAAACTTATTTATAACAAATTTTTAGTATTTTCATCATTTAAAACTGTTAGTTTTGACGATTGTTTTGAATATTAATGATTCACGAAATGTGCTTTTAAAATGCATTCAATAAAAGTCGAATTAAAACTTAATTCACGTTCTAGTAATAAAAAATAAAAATAGTAATAATATATTGGGTTGTCCGGAAAGTTCGTGCCAACTTTTGATAGGTGGTATAAGGAAAAGAATAATTATATTAGAATGATTGAGAACAAATAATATTTGTATATATCATAAAAGATAATACTTCTGGCATATTTGACTGCTGAATCTTTATATGTATTACCGATAATGTAGCTTCCAATATGTAAATATATTGGATTGTTCCGGAAGTTCGTGCCGATTTTTGTTAGGTGGCATAAGGACAAGACTAATTATATTAGAATGATTGAGAACAAATAATATTTGTATATATCGTAAAAGACAATACTTCAAGCATTTCTGAAACAAAATTTGGATACGATGCGTTAATTTTTGTCAGTTTTATACGCCTTTAAATGTGGAAGAAAACAAAGTGCATTTTAGGCATTTAGTACTTTTTCACTGGAAAGGCAAAAATGCCACAAAAACGGCAAACAAGATATGCGCTGTTTATGGTACCTTTTTCATTCATTACAAAGTTCCCTTAACACTAGAACTACCAGAGCAGTCAAAATAACCAATTGGTGATTATTCATAGAAGCCTTATAAATTCACAGTGATAAAGCTTTCAAAATTTACTATGATCTTCTGCAAAAAGCATAAATAAAGATTTGTTCTCCATGTATTCAATATCTTTTCATGTAATTTTCAACTTGATCTCTTCCATGCAAATAAGTACGCTATAATTGTCGGTAGTTCTAGTGTAAATGGAAAAAACTTCAACTTCTTCGACAAGATAAAAAATCACATAGAAAAGTTTTTCGTTGAAAAACCTGAGAAATGCTGGAGGGACAAAATTTTCAAGTTGCCTGAAAGATAGAGAAAAGTTGTACAAAGGAATGGCACCTGTATAATTTAATAAATGTATACTAAAATTTAAATCCTCAGTGCTTCAATCTTCCTTAAAAATCGTCACGAACTTTCCGAACAACCCAATAGATATGTATACAAAGTACACCATGTACTTTGAAAAACTTGAGAACCTTCGAAATGATGTGATCATAATTAAGTTTATCTACATTGCACTATGGATCGCATTCGATATTATAAACAAAAATCAATAATAAATTAGAATAAATTTTATAATTCAAATTCAGCAATGTAAAGGTAATTATAAACACGTAAAATCTACTGCACTGATAATTATAAAATTACTACAATATAATTAAAAAGAAATACATATGTATATACATTTATACTATTAGAGAATATATTGCAACATTTACTTGATTTACTTATTTTTGTATTTTCTTTAACTGCTATGTTTTTACAAGATCCCACTTCTTCTTTTATCGATTGCTTCAATTTTAATGCTCATGTCACAGAAGGGTTCATGTTATGAAAAAAGTTAAACAATATTTTATATACAAATTTTGCTAAAATAAATAACAAATGTTATATCAAAATATTCATGTTCTTCTTATTAGTAATATAAATATTATATAGTTAAATAAATAAGCTGACACCTAAATTAGTATAGTTTATATTATTTCCAATTAAAAGTTTTTATATTATAATTTTTATATTATTTCCAATTAAAAGTTTTTATATTATTTCCAATTAAAAATTTTATGTGAATCGCCTATTAATCGCCAATTATCTATTATAAACACAAAATAATATTATACTTTAACCGTTTTTAATTTACAATTAACACCATGTCACTTGATTGTGATTAATTAAGAAGCAAAGCTATAATTGCATACTTTAATACGATCGTACAAGTTATTTTAATATCTCGTGTTCAGTAAACACGGCGAAAGAAAAGACACATTTTTAATTGATCTACGAACTCTCCGCACGTATGCTAGGAATGATTGTAAAAATGAAAACCAGAAACATTAAGCAATATTTGATAAATATCTAATTACCGTCTTAGATAGCGGTAAAAAAATAAAACGATAGCAAATGTTATGCAAATTTCCGTGTGACATTTTAAACATTTACGGAAACCTGTCTATAAGGAACTTAATCTGACCAGCTGCAAGGTGCCAATTATTAGCTATCACATCGATGTCCATGCGCAAACTATTAATCTTTCTTAATTACCAGACGAGAGATCAGTTTCACCGATATCTTAATATTAGATTGGCCTTTAGAAATGCCTGTTTTTTTTTTGTAAACAATAAAACGCTCTATTCGCTTCGTGTCTATTCACTTGTTCTGATATTCCAGTCTCATGTTCGGACTTTACTCGAAAAGCTACAGGATATCAACTAAATTCAAATCCAAAAGTCGCTTATTCGAACAGGCCATTTACAAAGGTCCTACATTTTTTTAACATTTTTATAATTGTACGTCTGCCCCATGGTTCACACGCAAATCTTTTTCTAGAGCAGTGATGGCGAATTTATGACCTGTGGGTCAGACACTGACCCACACAAGCTTTTTCACTGACCCACAATTGCTAGGCAAGCATTTGTTTGTTTACGAGGATTGATTTATTAGGTGTACAAGTTAATTTTAGTCTTTTTTTTGGCAGGTTCAGAGTTTATTTAAATTTGCCAAAAATTGTAATCAAAAATGTATGGCCAAAAGTTAGTGGATGAAATAACCTCCCTCAGTTTCTACAACCTTTGCCCATCTTTCGAATAACGGATGCCTAATTTAAAGAAACTAGGCTGTTTCGTATCGATGAAGTCATTTAAAAGTGATTGCAATTCCACGTCCTTGAATCGTTTTTTATCCTGGAGAACGAAATTTCTTTCCCGGAACCTTCAATAGCAGTATTTGCAGATAGAATGGGATACAGCATTCTCACCAAGAGCATCACAGATCATTTTTGCAGCTTCAGCGGCGTTTCTTTTTAACTGAAATTCGAATAGCACACAATGACGATTGTGTTCTTTGCTGCACGCCATCGTTAAAACTATGTTTACCTGGTACTAGGTTACATTGACCGAATCAAGCAGTTTTCTAATGTTTTGGAAAGCTAAGTGTCCACGCTACAAAACTCCAAAAATACCGTTACAATATTCACATTGTAAATAACCTTTATCATAATCAAAAGATGAAAGACTGAAATTAACTTGTACACCTAATAGATTTTCTAATTTGTGTGGATAACTTATATTCTATCTGTATTTTTTTCAAGCACCGCATTGATACAAAAGCAACTTAAACGCTGTCTATAACTTTTAATTTGATCATTACAGTTTTAAAGTTATGCAAATGATGATTTGCACCAAAAACATAAGAATTTTTAACCCCACTAAAAATTTTTAAATCGTCAAACCACGCTCATTTTTACTCGTTAAGCCAACTAAATTTTAAAGATGTTTAATTTTAAAAATTTGTAAACTTAACTCTTGTGCAACTGGGCATTAATGACCCAAGAACTAGTACTAAACAAAATATGAACAAAATTTGACCCACGTCTCAAAAAGGTTCACCATCCCTGTCCTAGAAAATTTATTATCCTTGTTAATAGATTTCACATGTCATCTCGTTTAAATCATATACACTCTAGTCTCCTCTCTTTACAAAATTAACCTTGCTTCCAATCCTAAATGCAGCTGCGACTATCCTGAACAAGAGCCTAATCAAATTATCTGACAATGGCCGCAATTTGATCTTGATAGAAATGAAATGATTACTAATTTGCGTTCATTAGGATTTTTTCCTCTTTACACGATCGACGCTTTTCTTTTTCTGCCATCTATCCTTCCACCGGTGATTATTTTCAACTTTTCAAAAAAGCATTGCCTATAGGCTATGCTTATAAAGATATGTCTTTAACCTTTAATTTTTCTTCTGTTATTTATATTGTCCACTTGAGTGTTTGTTTATCTATACATATAAAACACATGTCCTGACTGGCTGACTGACTGATTCATCATCGCAGAACCTAATCTACTGAAGTTAGAAACATGAAATTTAAACAATGGGTTCCTTTTATTGCGTAGCCACCCACTAAAGAAGGATTTTTGGATATTCCACCCCTAAGGGGATTAAATAGGGGTTGAAAAGTTGTTTGAAAATCCACCAATTTTGAAGCAAGCACTATGAAAACTGGTATTTAGCTGTTTGGTTAGAAATAAAGAAATACGTGTTCCAACGTTTTTGGAAAATCAATCCCAAGGGAGTAAAATAGGGGTTGAAAGATTGTTTGAAAATCCACCAATTTTGAAGCAAGCACTATGAAAACTGGTATTTAGCTGTTTGGTTAGCAATAAAGAAATACGTGGTTCAACGTTTTTGGAGAATCAACCCCCAAGGGGATAAAATAGGGGTTGAAAGGTTGTTTGAAAATCCGCCGATTTTGAAGCAAGCACTATGAAAACTGGTATTTAACTTTTTGGTTAAAAATAAAGAAATACGTGTTTCTGGAAAATCAACCCCCAAGGAAGTCAAATGAGGGATGAAAGCTTGTTTGAAAATCTACCAATTTTTAAGCAAATATTATGAAAACTGGTATTTAGTTTTTTGGTCAGAAACAAAGAAATATGTGTTTCAACGTTTTTGGAAAATCAACCCCTAAGAGGGTAAAATAAGGCATTGAAATGTTGTTTGAAAATCCACTAATTTTGAAGCAAGCACTATGAAAACTGTTATTTAACTTTCTGGTTAGAAATAAAGAAATACGTGTTTCAACGTTTTTGGAAAATCAACCCCCAAGGGGATAAAATAGGGGTTGAAAGGTTGTTTGAAAATCCACCAATTTTGAAGCAAGCACTATAAAAAAAAACGCGAGCAACAGCTAATCGTGAAATAAAGTTATGAGAAACGTTTTGATAATATTGCACATATATTTGAGTGAAATGAGATAATTATGTAATTATTTAACTGAGTGATGATTTTTTAAAGTTTTGAAGAAGATGTGGTTATACGCGTCTGTTTAATTGCATTCATTCTCTACTTTGCCGTAACAATTCGAATAACCGAGATACTGTCGCAAATTTCGAAGTACCTCAGGTAATAGGGAGTCTCGATTAACCCTTTTACAGTGTAATAAAATGGCAATCAGTACGAAGAGGCCAGCTGTAAAAAAAAGCACGGGCATTAACTAGCAATGAATATTTTTCTACATATTGCTGTTCACATTTAATCTTAATTTAGCATATTACATAATTACCCATAATACCCATGTGCATCCCTAATAATCCTGCAAAGGATTCCACAGTATACAATTTAAGAAAAAAAAGAAGAAAACGCTCTATTTCTTTACAAGAATATTTTATTCGCTTCGCTGCTATTGATTTTTCGTTGTATTATTTTTCATCGAAGCTTGGAATAAAAAGGTTTCTCCTTAAGTACCTGACATATGTGAAACTTCTGAATAGCCCGAGGGAAGATTAGGGATTCGGATCGGTGGAATGTGCCACAGGACAGTGGCACGGCGTGCTTTGTAAGAGGGACACGTGCACCACATGTTTAAGCTTTAAGTGACGGCCACAGTCCAAACATGTCGCGGACAAGTTAAAGCTCACACAACTCACCACGGCAGCACCTTTCTTTAACCTTCTGCGACTCACCGTGCTTCGGAATCTAATAAACCGTTTGAAAAAAAGAAGATCGCGAGATTGAATGCGTTACTGAACATCAGATAAGTTACTTTACAAAAGTTTAATAATTTCTTGCGAAATTTAAAAAAAAAATGCAGTTTCTTTATATTTCTATAGATACAGGTAAGTCCTGATTAGTATGAATAATAAATCCCAGGAACTGATCAAATTATTTAAAATCGAACTATTCTAGTACTTGAAATGCAGTATGGAAATGTATAATAAAAGCTTAAAAATATAAATTTTCGTACGTTCTAAGTAAATTACGAATAAACATATTCATTATTTTTTTAAATATTTTAACATTATACATTGTATTCTTTCTATCACTATCATATTCTTCTCGTTTACAATTTGCTCTAAATCGAATATCGTACTACTTGAATTTGCATTAATCGATACCTACCTGTATTTCTATAATTATATTAAATTATAATTATATATTATATTTCTATAATTTGTTAGTCCAGTTACTTATTTGCTAGAATTTTTTGTATCACTATATTTGTAATTCTTTATTAAATAAAATAAATGCTACCTTTGCGTTTGTATCGTTATTTATGTGACATACTGTATTAGGCACTATCATTTCATACTCGGCAAAAAAGTAAAATTAATAGGCACAATTTTTACAAAAAATGATGTTAAAACCAGAAAAATTTCGAATATAGAACCTATTACGACTGTATGAAACAAAAGAGATTCGTATTTAATATTATTCAATGTACAGTGACTCACAAATTCGTTCACATGTTCTACATGTCTTTTTTCTTTTTAGGCACACTCAGATTTTTTAGTTTAGAAATTCAAAATTGGGTATATATAGCTGAAATTATTAGTTAATAAACACTTTCATGTTTTAGGAAAAAATTACATTTTATTTTTAAAAAAACCATGTTATAGTTTATAGATAAATGTGAACAGTTATGGGAATTATATTATTTAGTAACTAACATTTGATATAGCCACCACACTCTTTTAGAACTACTTTGATCCATCTTATTGTTAGTATAACACTTACTATCGTTTTCATTTTTTCCTATGTTTACCCATTTTATTTGAATATTTACTTTCAATTTGGCAAGACATCTATTATCAATACTGCAATTTGCAAATAATTTTTTCAATACGTCACCCAACTATTAAATAGGTTTAAGATGAAAAGATTGTCATAAGATACCGAGTGATTTGAATTTTCAAAACACAAAAATATGACAAAATGAGTGAACTTAGAATTTGATTATACGTGAACAAATATATGAGTCAGTGTATACGCATACATAAGTACATTTTTTGGTATAACACAACTGTAACAGGAAAAAGTAATGGAAAACCTAGTGAAAAGTGCTACAGTTTTGGCGACAGTGAAAAATTTGCCAATTAAAAAATCTCATTTCTCCCGGTAACGAGGGGCGATGTGCAATTAATGTCAGTGGTGAAAATGATTTATGGGGTGAGAGGGGAGGGATGCGAGAGGGAGAGGAACTAGCTTATCATAAATTAATAAATTATTAGTTCTCGGTGTAGAGAAAACGAGAGAGAAAGTATCGTGCGCGTGCGCGTAATTCAATATGGTATTTAAAATATTCATCGATATACTCCACTGCACAAAAAATTTTTTCTAAAACGTATTTATGTTGATCAACATAATGGTGTCGATAATTTTTTTTTAGAACGAAATCATTGATTAAAAAAAAATTGTATCAATAGGTACACAATATCTGATGTATAACTGAAACTCCGTTTATACGACCTCCATTTATATCAACAAAATTTTAGCTGAGCTCTTTGACAATAAATATTTGTTGAAACCTATTTATATAATCGCAGACTGCTAATCATAGGAAGTGAGGAAAATTAGTTGAGCTCCTATTATATGGATCATTTTTTTGGGGGGGTTAAACTCCACTAAAATTTGGTTAAGCATCACTTGAAAGTGAGTATAACTCATAAATATTCTCCAGAATTAAATTTTTACTTTGCATTCTTCTTCTTCTTATTATTGTAGATGTTGATGGATAATCAATAAATGTATACCGCTTAAAATAGAAAAAGTGGTAATGTACCTATATGTTATTTTTATCGAGACAAAACATTTTTGTATCCCTTTTAAAGTTATTAATTTATAAATTAACCAAGAATTGAATAACAGAAAATTGTATATAAATTTACATGTTATATATACCGAAGAATTATATTTTATAATTATTGGAGCACATTCTGTTATAATGAATAGAAATGTTTATACATCTACACGAGTAGTATAAACATAAAGATAACATTAAATTATAAAACAGAAAAAATTAAAGAAAAATCGCAATGAACGATAACTCCTAAACATATACTTACAATTCGCAATGATTTGTTTTTGTAATTTTATCGACGTGTTATCGAGCGTCACTGTTCATTGATTTATTCTCAATCATTAATTCTTCCATAACAATTCAAGAAACATTCTTTTCTAATCGCTCGAATACAAAGTATTAAAGCTATCGTAATTCTTCGTGTGAATAAAACATAGATATGCAATTCGAACATATCTTTTCTGAAAGCTGTCTAAACGTTACCGTGAGTTTCTACATCGTCGACCGTAGCTGCTTACGGGGAACGTAGATCACCAGTCAACCCGTAGACGCCGCCACCGTCGCCAACATGGCCACGTGCTAGAACTGTTTACGCGTACTGCGTCATCTTTCTTGCGTATTTTCTTGCTCATATATCAAAGTACTACCTGTGAAATTACAGTGTCGAGTATCATGTCATGCGTGTGTGGTGACTGACAGTCATTAACGTGCTCCTCGTGGGCATGGCGGGTGCGGATGCGCCTGTTCGAAGATGCACCTGTGACGTCAGGAATCTGGCTACCTGTTCTGCTATCAATCAGGACTCACCCACGAGTAGAGCCGTAAGGAGTTACAGGCCACATGGAAGCCTCGCCAGAGTGCTTTACGACAAACAAAAGGCGGACGAGCAGCTCGAAGCTTACGACAAAACTCAGGTAAATACACTATCGTAACTAGGTTACATTGCTCGTTCAATCCTGCATCTCTCAACCCTACTCCGCGCGCACTCCGTTCTTCGTGTCGCCGCCTGAGGTCACGTCAGTGATCTCAGGACCGTAGATATGTTATGGTGTTTGAATTGTAACGTTACGATACGTTACGTGGTTTCAACAAATTAAACAATTTATTGAATATTACCGGAATAGGTATTAAATTGGTTTAAAATTGAAACTGTTTTTGATAGACTAAATGTTTTCCAGTTACATATAGGAATGTATACGTTTCCGTCTTGTGCAACGAACTTGCATCTCTAAGTTTGATACAGGCTTGGATGTAGATTTAGTGAGTCAGATAAGATAGTAAAATTTCGAATGCAGTTGATTCACACGTTATTTTTATACTTATTGATTATCACCAAGACCGTCCCCTATCCATCTTAATCATATCTAATTAAAATAACGTCAAGGAGAAATGTCTTTTCCGGAATTAAAAAACCTTTAAAATGTAGTCTCTGCGAATTTCAAGTGGCACATAGGTCAATAAAATGATCGAGTTCCTATAGGGTGGGAAAGGGGGGGCGGGGACATAATAGAACGCTAATAGTTATAGCAATGCATCGCAAACACTGCTTGAAGTCCTCTTAATAATGCAAAATTGCCATTTTCCTCATTTTTTTCTTTTTTTAATTTTAATCTACTTTCATAAGCAAGCTATTGCATAACTTAAAATATTTAATCTTCATATGATATCAATAAACTTAAACATAGTCTACTTTATAATAATTCACATATTTGTGAAATATTCCTTACTCAAAGTATATTTAATTTTTTTTTTAAGTAAACAATTTATATACAATAGTTATCAAAATCTAAGGTTGCAGATTAATTAACGTTCTCGTGTTTTAATGAAAATTGAATTTTGTTTAGCAAATAATTTATAAATAAATATCACAAGTTATTTCAATAGAATTATTTTATTTTTATAGAACTATTTCAGTTTATTTTGACATAGTTCTTGATTAACTTTTTATTAAGTTTTTAAAATAATTTTTCACAACGTATACCCATATTGTTTAAATAATTATTTACAATTTGTACAGCTTTATAACATCAGCACTATATCCGCAAATTAGGAACCCATAAATATTTTATAATGCTAAAGTCATGGCTTCCTAGTGGCATAATACATCTAATAATTTTGAAGTATCGAAAATACCAGAATCTTTAGACTTTTAACTTTTTTCCAATAATAAACCTTTGAACAAATACATACCACTATGTCACGTTTGGGCTTATTTTAAACAAAAATCTATAATTCGTCGATAATCTTTACATTCTAGTATAATATACGAATTATACTAATTTCATTTTCTGTGGATCAAAGTAAGTAATGAGTCATCGTTCGGTATTAAAAAGCTGGCTAAGCGATATGTATTCTCTTTCACTTTCACTGTTTGTCCATCTCGATCGTCAGCATAAAATTGAGGTGCTGAGTGGAAAAATGATTTAACTGTACTTTTTGAAAAATTTGTAACTAAGATATATATTTACATGTACAAAAAATAGTGTAAATATATTTTATTGTTATTGCAACATCTGTTAGATTATATCTAACATTACGCTTCGTTATAATCTTTGTAATAAAATAATAGATAAAATGTACTTATACATTTTTTCCAGTAAAATGTTTCATGTGCATACATAGTATAAGTGTGAAAAGCTCAATGAAAAACAGAGATGCAGAAAGGATATTGAAAAAAAAATGTATGGTTATATTTTCGAGCTATTCCTGAGAATGTTTAGTAATTAATTTTGTTCCTTATAAATATGTAGATTTTTTAAATGAGGATTTACTTTATACATTGTTTCTTCGAAATGAACGTTTCGTCACTTAGAACACTTTTTCACTTAGCCCTTTAAACATTGATTTCAGAATAGCTCAAACTCGAACAATTGCGCATAAGGAAATTTTTTTTTCTTTTCAAAATACAAATCTCCTAGAATATCCTATCAAACGTGTCAAAATAACCAAAGAAATTAAAATTGAATCATTTTAATTATGAAATATCATTTGAAAATTAGCTTATTTCTAGACGTCTGCAAAACCCTTAAAAATATCTTGAAAGGCAAAAAATTGGTAATTATTTCGAAAATGTGTCTCCTCACCAATTTTAATGATATTGAAAGATATATGTATAAATATATAAGGTATAATAAGTACCTCTTATACCAATACCCATTATCTGAATATTGTACCCAAATGTTCTATTAGCTGAACAATGTGTCATTTAATATGTAAGCGAAACCTGCGACAACTCGTCGCGAGTATCATAATATTATGGTCCTTGAACAGTGGATCCAAAAAATATTCGTACAGTATATTACAAGGAAATTCACCTAATTCTAAAATTCTGATTTCAATGAAACTTTATATGTATATAGAGCATAATGGTTCCTGCATGGAGCAATTTTTTCATCGACAGTAAATCTTATAGAAGGGGTGAAAACAACCCCTAAAGCTTCTGCGATTTTTCATGCTCCGAACACAGGTTACTCTGGGATCTTTTTTTATGGCAGAGCAATAGAGCATTTAAAACATTAGAGCATTAGCAATAGAGCATTTAGAGCATTAAAAACTAAGATATTTTTATCTGAAAGGTTTTGCTTTATCACGCATCAATACAAAGTTATGTTAAAAAAATGAGAAAAAAAAACTGAAACTCTAACGTTGATTTCGCTTCCTTAAAATGGTATTTAATTGTAAAACAAAAAGTTAATCCATACATATACTACTACACCCTACATACCCATAAAATTTTATTAAAAACATTAATTGAAATCAGAATATTAACCTTTTTAGTACCGAACGACGATATATCGTATGCCATGGCGTCTAACTATTTGCATCGCGAGAGAGCTCTATCTCAAAATAAATTTATAAAACGTTATAAATGTTTCAATTTTTTCTTTTATACCATAATATGCTTCTTGTTGAATTTTGTAAATATCATTCTTACTTCCGTTTTTATGAGCTCTTTCCCAAACCTTAGCAAATTCGCTAAATTTGCTCGATATTGAAAGGGTTAAAATTAAATGAATTTATTTGTAATACAGTGCACGAATATTTTTTGGAGCCACTGTATGTAAACATCAATGTATCGCCCGCCTGACCATCCTCAAAGGCGAAGCAGGCGGTGAGCAGTAAGCAGTGGGTTAGAGAAATAAACACGTCGACTAAATATCTTTTGAATTTTTGGAACCTCACGCCCTTTCCTGATCCTCTTACAAATAATAGTTCTTGATCTTAAAAAATTATAGAATTTAACAATGAAAGAGATATAGTGTACATGAATATTTAAAGAAATTATTAATTTAACCCTTTGCACTCAGCTATCCTCTCTCATGGGACATCGTAATCTTAGCATATGATAGTTTCGCAAATTTTCAGACTTTAGTTCAGACCCGAACGTTAAATAGTCATATATGTAAATTTTAATATACGACTTAACTAAACTAAATGAAGTTTAATATACGTGAATCGTAGTAAATATTACGAATTTGAACATTTTTGAAGTCAGTATCATTAGACGACTAACGGTCACCAACTGATAGTTTCGCAAATTTTCAGATTTTAATTAATTTGTTTATTAGTCAGACTCAGAGGTTAAATAGTCATATATGTAAATTTTAATATACGACTTAACTAAACTAAATGAAGTTTAATATACGTGAATCATAGTAAATATTACGAATTTGAAAATTTTTGAAGTTAGTATCATTAAACGACTAACGGTCACCAACTGATAGTTTCGCAAATTTTCAGATTTTAATTAATTTGTTTATTAGTCAGACTCAGATGTTAAACAGTCATATATGTAAATTTTAATATACGACTTAACTAAACTAAATGAAGTTTAATATACGTGAATCGTAGTAAATATTACGAATTTGAAAATTTTTCAAGTTAGTATCGTTAAACGACTAACGGTCACCTCTCGAGTGCAAAGGGTTAATTACTGGCGTTTAGTATAGAAAAATCAACTGTTCTATTATTAATTCTGTTCAATTTCTTTTGTTTGAACACTTTTGTTTCCCCATTACACGGCATTAATTTTTGAGATAATCGCAAATATCTTATAGTAATTTGTTCTTTATTTAATACAATAGAGGAAGTTCCGATAACTTTGACATACGTTATCAAGGACATCCTCTTGAGTAATGTACAACAGGTGATAGCCGTTATTCGTTAAAAAAAATAATCTACTGATTGAACAGTACATCGAACAATACAAAGCTTAACTACACAAGCCTGCAACCAATCACTAACTAATAAACTGATAGAACTGCTTGATTATGAGTTTTAGTAATAAAGTTTAATAACAAACCTTTACTCTACGGATAATCTCAGATAAATTTACTTGAAACTTGGCCCAAATCTGTCTCAAGACTGAAAAATACGGTACCAAATATATGGTACCAAAAATGTTTTTACATTTTTCTCGAAAACGAAAATCAAGTGGGAATAAAATGTATAGGAAAAAATTGATCAAAATAATGTCCGAATTTTCAAAATAATTTCTGAACAAAGAAACTTGCGGAACTTCGAACATTCCAATATATCTTACAAAATTAAAAAAAATAAAATAAAAGATAGAATATTTTAAATTAGGAAGATAGAAATCTCTGTTCTTAATCGAATTGCGTTTTAGCAGATTACTATAGTACTGCCAACCGCACAATACCAACCACTGACTATCCCCCCCTTTATTGAATGACGCTGCTCAAGAGACAAGAGTGTGCTCAGTAATTACACGATAATTACGTCTTCGATATTTATGAAACATCATTCAAGGCTTGTTTCATAGACCACTGTCATCCATGCCTTAGTTTCTAGTAGAGATCATGATTTTGTACGTGTATTGGACACATACGTGTACATTTTATATATGTACATGTACTTCAGTACGTCATATTAAGGACACATGTACCCAACAATTATTTCACGTACAGTGGTTCCAAAAAATATTCGTATACTGTATTATAAAGAAATTCATCTACTTCTGGAATTTTGATTTCAATGAAACTTTATGTGTGTACAGAGCATGGTGTGTCCTGCGTGGAGCAATTTTTTTGGCGGCAAAATATCTTTTAAGGGGGCTGATAACGAATCTCAAAGTTTCAGCAATTTTTCACGCTTTGAATACAAGCTTTTCTGTGTTCTTTTTTTATGGCAGGGCAATAGGGTATTAAAAATTAAACATTTTCTATTTGAAAAGTTTTGCTTCATCAAGTACCATTATAAAGTTATCTTTAAAAAATGATAGAAAACTCAGAAACTTCAACCCCGGTTTCACCCCTTTAAAATTGCATTTAGATGAAAAGAAGAGATTAAATCATACGTATATTATTACGATCTACAACACCCACAAAGTTTTATAAAATACTTCTATCAGACTCAGAATTTCAGGGTTAAACGAATTTATTTGTGACATAGTGTACGAATACTTTTTGGAGCCACTGTATATTTAAATGCACGTGTATTAATATTTAGCAAACCAAATGCGGAAATCTCCCATTTTTCCCACAACAAAACGCTACCATTGATTCAATTTACTTTTGTTATTAGTTAGTCTTGAATTGGTATTGTTCACAGTTCATCAAATGCATTTTCTGCTTTTCCAAAGTACAATCTTTAATAAATTTAACACTATTTCAAGGCTAACTAATAACAGAAGTAAATAGAATTAATGATAGCGCTTTGTTGAGGGAAAAATGGGAGATCTCCCTATTCGATTGATTAAGTGTTAATCCTTTGCGTTCGAGAGGTGATTGTTAATTGTATAATGATACCAACTTGAAAAATTTTCAAATTCGAAATATTTACTAAGATTCGCCTATATTAAACATTATTTAGTTTAGTTAAATGATATACTAAAATTTACATATATGATTATTTAACCTCTGAGCCTGACTAATAAACAAACTAACTAGAGTCTGAAAATATATGAAACTACCATTTGGTGACTAACAGTCACCTCTCGAGCGCAAAGGGTTAATACATTTTTATCTCAATCCATGTAACTTTTACAATATCGGTATTAATTTACAGAAAAAATCAACTGTTACCAGAAAATATTAACGCAATACTTAATTTTTTTTATATCACAGTACAGAATTCATTAGATAAGTTTTCTCCATAAAAATAATGTTTTAATTCAGTTTTATACTTAAACTTCGATATTTGTGGAACCACAGCCTAGATCCCTTAATTAATACCGATTTTCTGACAATTACATGAATTAAAATAAAAATGCATTAATTCACGTGTAATAAGAATCTCTAGTTTCCACACGTAAACCTCGAGTTTGCCCTGTTTCTAATTACGCCCTACGGTCGCCTCCGATTTAACCGTTGAAGTCACGAGCGATAACGCTGCGCCCGCGATCGTGCTGCACTTAAGTCGTTTCACAACTTCGAACGACCATTCTATTAATATCAACAAACAGCGTGTCATGATTCGCGCTGCAACTCGCGCGGTACAGTTCCTGCAGAAACATATGTGTGTGCGTTAGTGTGATCCTAAAACCAGTCAAGCGGTTAACACATGCGTTTAGGCTAAAAATCTTCCAGAATCGACACAACGTCGATCTAGCATCAGTCCTTCCGCTGATACTTCTGATTTTTTCTTCTTCCATTTTCATTACTTACAGAAGTTTACGAAACGTCACATTTCTTTCAAATGTTTGCAACAATAATTATTTATTTATAATTATAATTTAATTATTATAATTATAAATAATTTTATAATATTATTTATAATTAATTAT
>JAOPTO010002341.1:13590-64764 GCA_033822845.1 Tetrapedia diversipes
AGACCCGGACGTTAAATAGTCATATATGTAAATTTTAATATACGACTTAACTAAACTAAATGAAGTTTAATATTCGTGAATCATAGTAAATATCTCGAATTAGAGAATTTTTAAAGTTAGTATTGTTAAACGACTAACAGTCACCTCTCGAGTGCAAAGGGTTAAATGTTACAGTATATATTAGCACGTGTCAATAGTACAGTAGTTCTTTTCTTACTGTACCGTTTTTAGAGTGAACAATAGAAGGTTATTATTCTAATTACCCCTAGGTGTCCTCTGTATTTTATACTTATCTCTAATACAATAAATTCCTAATTTATCGATGATGATTTACGGTTACTATTTTAACCCTTTGCACTCGGCTGTCCCCTCTCATGGGACATCGTAATCCTAGCATATGATAGTTTCGCAAATTTTCAGACTTTAGTTCAGACCCAGACGTTAAATAGTCGTATATGTAAATTTTAATATACGACTTAACTAAACTAAACGAAGTTTAATATACGTGAATCATAGTAAATATTTCGAATTTGAAAATTTTTGAAGTTAGTATCATTAAACGACTAATGGTCACCTCTCGAGTGCAAAGGGTTAAATGTTACAGTATATATTAGCACGTGTCAATAGTACAGTAATTCTTTTCTTGCTGTACCGTTTTTAGAGTGAACAATAGACGGTTATTATCCTAATTGTCTCTTATGTGTCCTCGGTATTTTATATTTATCTCTAATACAATAAATTCCTAATTTATCGATGATGATTTACGGTTACTATTTTAACCCTTTGCACTCGGCTGTCCCCTCTCATGGGACATCGTAATCCTAGCATATGATAGTTTCGCAAATTTTCAGACTTTAGTTCAGATCCGGACGTTAAATAGTCATATATGTAAATTTTAATATACGACTTAACGAAACCAAACGAAGTTTAATATTCGTGAATCATAGTAAATATTTCGAATTTGAAAATTTTTGAAGTTAGTATCGTCAAACGACTGACGGTCACCTCTCGAGTGCAAAGGGTTAACACATTGTTGACCGGTCACGAGTTAATTCGTGTCTTCCTGTTCAAACGTTGCTGACCGGCCACGAGTAAACTCGTGATCGATGCGCTTTTCTTTGGTAATTGTTGTTCAGTCCCGCGTTCATACCACAGGCTGTGTTTTCCGCTATTAAAACCCGTCAAGTCGTGTCTCTTTTGAAATAAAAAAAAAATTGTTTGACATACATCGCTTCATCGATAAAAATGTTACGACGATTTTGAAATGACCCTGACGGTCCCAGGCGTGTTTTGCAAATTTCTTAGCGGTCCACGATATGTTAATCAAGATTAATTTTTGTATTTGTTCCTTGAATTTTATGTGGCTATGTATTTTTTCTCCTTCACTCGTACACTATACTGGTAAACGACAAACGGACGAATACTTATGCGGCCGACTGTACCGTGTAGATAAGCGTTTCGCGAGATTAGAATCAGGGAATCGTGGCGGCGCAACACACCGCGTTGCCGCAAAGCATCAAAACGCAGTAACGACAGTATCGCAATGATCCCTAGAATCTGGGAACGTGTGAATCAACGTTTTAATACGCGCGTTCATGATCAGATTACGCGCATCGGTGCGGGTAAGTGCGAGCAAACGAAAAGCGATCCTCTCTGTGCACGCTCGTACAATTTATCGTGATGCGAACAGGAAACAAGGTTGGTCGAGCATGCTCGAATCGTAATAATGCGACAATAATAATAAGGTGTGGAGTAAACGCGTTCAACGCGAAAGAATAAATAATTTTGAAACCAAGGTTGGTCAGCTTTTCAGACGAGAGACTTGTTCCCGTCTGAATGGCGGGAGCCGACTAAGCCACGCGTACCTGTCCCCCCCCCCCAACTCCTTCCCTGTGGTTCCGTTTCCTCGACAAGAAGTCTTAATTAAGGTTCTTCCCTTTTTCTTTCCCTCCTTTTCTTTTTCGAATTTTATACGTTGTCGATGCGCCCGGTAAGAATATTTGCATACGCACGGTACACGCGGTTTGGCTCTACGATATAATTTAAAACCTACTCTCTGCACTGTAAACGTTTATTAGTTGTCGTTTAACCTCGATAATATTGCAGAAGATTACAATGTAACACGATTGCTTTCATCAAACGTTATTTCCATCGACGATGCAGCTCGCCTGTCCCTCACCTTCCCTCTCCCTCTGTCCCGCATTCTTATAGTGGAATGATTTAATTAAAAAATCATGTTATCGCCGGCCAGTTTCATGTATTAATACTGCGGCGATCGTGACGGCGTCATAAGAAATTAGTTAAATTGTTAACCACGAGCAACTGGATCCTTCAACAGCGTTAAAAACGCGTCGAAATAGCTTGGGAGTCAGGTGTTGAGGTACACTCCCGTTTAAAAGTATTGGGAGAGTTCGTGCCGATTTTGAAGGAAAATCGGAGTCCAAGGGATTTAAATTTTAGCATACATTTATTAAATTATACAGGTGACATTCTTTTGTACAACTTTTTTCCATCTCTCGGAGATCTAACGAATGCGGTTGTAAGTTGTACATATTAGTGTATCAGCCAATAAATTACTGGACTCATATTCGAGTATTAATTAATAAGAAATAACGCTTCAAAAAAGTTTAAAGAAAATGACAAAGTCCAGTCAATAAATTAAATTCTCTTTTAATATGTTTGGTACTGTATACATTGGGTTGTTCGGAAAGTTCGTGCCGATTTTGAAGAAAAATCGAAGTCCAAGGGATTTTAAATTTTAGTATACATTTATTAAATTATACAGGTGACATTTTTTTGTACAACTTTTTCTCCATCTTTCGGAAATGTAACGAATGCGGTTGTAAGTTGTACATATTAGTGTATCAGCCAATAAATTACTGGACTCATATTCGAGTATTAATTAATAAGAAATAACGCTTCAAAAAAGTTTAAAGAAAAATGACAAAGTCCAGTCAATAAATTAAATTTTCTTTTAATATGTTTGGTACTGTATATATTGGGTTGTTCGGAAAGTTCGTGCCGATTTTGAAGGAAAATCGAAGCCCAAGGGATTTAATTTTTAGCATACATTTATTAAATTATACAGGTGCCATTCTTTTGCACAACTTTTCTCCATGTTTCAGGCAACTTGAAAATTCCGCCGTTCCAGAATCTCTCAGATTTTTCAGCGAAAAACTTTCCTACGTGATTTGGTTTTATTCGAAGGAGTTGACGTTTTTTCCATTAACTCATTGAGTATCAACTTTTATCTATATTGTTAGACGGATTTTTTTACAGAATATACACAACAAGAAACGAATAAAAAATAATTATGATAATTATAAAAGAATAATATAAAAGATAAATATAATTAAAAATAATTAATAATTAAGATTCTCCTATATTAAACGTCGTTTAGTTTAGTTAAGTCATATATTAAAATTTACATATATAACTATTTAATGTCTGAGTCTGACTAATAAACAAACTAATTAAAATCTGAAAATTTGCGAAAGTATTATTTGGTGATTAGCAGTGCAAGAGTGCAAAGGATTGTGACGCTTGAGAAAAATTAAACATTTTCACTGGAGCCAGTTTCTGTTCTTTTTAATGTAAAATCCGAAAGTGAGTTTTTAAAAGCAAACTTTATCGTTGTTAACCGTTAAATAATAAACTTCAACAGTCTTAGTCAAGGTTTGATTTTATAAGTGTGATTGGTTGATTAAAAATCGTCATCTTAGTTAATCAGAAAATAGTAAATTGGAAGGATCATTAGAGAGTTGTTAAAATGCTTAAGAATCGCTATTTATGTTACTATGTGTATAAATAATTAAATGTACTATTTGATAATTAATGATTTACGATAAGAAGAAGGATCATTAGAGAGTTGTTGAAATGCTTAAAAATCGTTATTTATGTTACTAAGTGTATAAATAATTAATTTGATAATTAATGATTTGCGATAACAAGATAAAGGTGTTTCCGGTATTTTTAATTTTTAATCTCGCCTTTTTGTGCATTAATCTGCTAACACAGATAACACACGAACGATTGGATAAAAGTTTCCTGAATTGCAAATGATTTAGGGAATTTCCATTGGACGAAGATTTTCCTTAAAGTTTCGTCTTTCTTCGATCTTTTGGTTACGTAAGCTTCATACAAGCATTGCTAAATAGAAATGTAAATTAGAAAGTATGGCGTTGAATGTAAAAATTCGTTGGCTACTGAGAAGCAAAAAATGTAGGAAAATACACACGTTATTAAATACAATTAAGTAGCGAATTTTTTGTGCGTAGAAATAAGTTTAATAACAGTAACCGACGATTATGGTGATAGTTATAAGTGTGGCGTTGGAAGTTTATTTTTTGAATAATGTATAATTAAATAACCAGTATTTCAATCATTAAATTATGTAATCACGTGATAATGTATATCAAGTGTAAACGAAAACGACATTGACTATAATGGTCTGAATGTTTCACGTATTATAATAATTAAAATGCATTACTATCTCAATTGCTGTATAATCATTCGAAAGCAAATAAAATCACTTAAATTGTAATATATTACACGTTTTGCAATCTATTTGCAAGCTTGACTGTATCTACACCGTTAATGTTGTAATTGAGATACCAGTGGTAGTATATGTAACAGCGACAGTGATAGTGTTTGAGTCATACGTTCTGTTAGCTCTGAACACACGAAACCTTGCAAACCAATCAAATTTGTCAAAACTCATTTTTTCACCTTTCTGAAAAATCTATGTTTACCTTCTCCATAAGCAAATAATCACACGATATTGTAGTTTATCAGAGATAAAAAAGAAATTCGACAATCAACATTTATTGCAATCAAAGTTTTCAATTTTGAATGGCTTCCAAGATGATAATCAAAACTTTTATGCAAACTTTCACATATTACCTCCACTCGTCAGCAAAACACATTTTTTTACTTGTTTGAAAAATCTGTTTACCTTTTTTATAAGCAAACAATCACACTTTGCAAGACATAAAAAAAAATTCGACAATCAACATTTATTGCAATCAAAGTTTTCAGTTTTCACGGCTTTTAAGATGATAATCAAAATTTTTATGCAAAATTTCACATATTACCTCTGCTCGTCAGCAAAACACATATTTTCAACTGTTGAAAAATCTATATTTACTATTTTCATAAGCAAATAATCACACTTTATTAGAGATAAAAAAAATTTGACAAACTGATGTTTATTGCAATCAAAGTTTTCAATTTTGCATGGTTTCTAAGATGATCGTTAAAACTGTTATGAAAAATTATACATATCACCTCCACTCGTCAGCAAAACACATTTTTTTACCTGTTTGAAAAATCTATGATTACCTTTTTCATATGCAAACAATTACACAATATTATACTTTACTAGAGATAAAAGAAAAATTCGACAAACTGATTTTTAATACAATCAAAGTTTTGAATTTTGAATGGATTCCAAAGTGATCGTTAAAATTTTTATGCAAAATCGCACATAGTATCTCGTCAGGTATCGTAATCGTAAGAATGAACGAACGAAGGTTAAGCTTGGTCAAGCTTCATGACGAAGGTTAAGCTTGAACGATATACGACAAAGTTCAAATCTTGACCCGTTGCACGATCTGTTGACCGTTTAAACGCTGTCTGAGTGCTGCGTGACTCGATTCACGTACGTACGATTCGATTCGGACACAGGAATACGGTGATACGTGACAACGCTCGCATATTAAACGACCTTGCCCCTTCTGGAACGCACGATTTATCGCGTTTCTCGAAATACTAGTGCACGCGAAACCGATGACGCGAATTCTTAAATCCGTTGCGCTGACGTCACGCGCGAATTAATTTTACTTCCACGATTCGTCTGCGCGAGGTTTCAACTGTGCATATTTATGTATGGAAATTAGCTTTAATTCGGGCAGAACTTCTGTTCGTAAATTCCACGTTAGCGGGTTACCGGTCGTAGCATACGGTAGGAATTCAGTTACAACTTACGCGAATTCAGTTACGAAATTTCGGGTAAGAATGCATTTTGGTGAAAATATATTTCCAGTAATTGGAAAACTGAGTTTCACTGCGTTAAAACAATGTTACTTATTTCTTTGTATTATGAACCGAATTGTTACTGTAAATATCAGGACGCCTATAAGAGCTTCCCATGTCAGAAAGTTAAATTGTGTCGAGCGCCTTTAGGCGTTCGCCTCAGTCTTAGACGATGGGATAAGCGTCTATAGGCGCTCACAGTGTCACAAACGGAAAATTTATAAGCGTCTATGGGCGCTTACAGTAGCCTAAATGACACCTGAACAACTCCTGATTGCAACATTATCAATCTCATTAAGAGCAAACCTTTTCGCTACAAAAGGCGATTACAATAATGTCGGGAAGTCCTCGCAGCTAAACCGACATTGTTCTGTCCTACGGAACAGCTGCGGGAAGTTTTCCTTTTTTTGAGGATTAACCCTTTGCAGTCGAGAGGCGACCGTCAGTCGCCAAATGATAGTTTCACAAATTTTCAGACCTTACGTAGTTTGTTTATTAGTCAGACCCGGAGGTTAAATAGTCATATATGTAAATTTTATCGAAGGATTTAACTAAATAAATGAAGTTTAATATAAGCGAATATTAGTAAATATTTTCACACTGGAAAATATTTGAAGTTAATATTATTACACGACTAACAGTCACCTTTCGAGCGCAAAGGGTTAAGCAGTTTTAGCCTTTTTTTCGAACCCTCTTAATGTCCGTAGAGGGACAATAGTTTAATTTTCGAGTCACCGTAATTCCTCAATAGCCAAGAGCGTGTCATAAATGAGGGACTTCCGAAAGGTGTCCAGTCGGTACCCACATGCGACAGGTACACGGTTCCGGAAGAAGTTTCCCCTTCGTTGCCAAAATTCGGGAAACCTTCCCGTTCCGACTGACTCACCTCACCCTCGTTCTCGAAACGCGTGCTAAGGGCACAAGAACGGGGGTTGGTGGCACTCAGAGCATACGCTAATTGGAGTCTTGATTTTTCGACTTTAACTAATTAGCGTATCGTCTTGAGGTGTGGAGGAGTGACCAGTCGAACTTCTTCATATAAAACCGAGTCACTTCGGCATCGCGAGCAGTCAATCAGTCATTCGAGATTCATACGCTTACGTTCAGATACAGTCAAACATTTATACGATATAAACCGCGCTTCGATCAGAGTCAATCAGAACATACGAGTCAATCATACAGTCGAAAGGAATCAGAATCATAGAATCATACGTAAATCAAACCTCAGATACAAACAAACCAGTCATCTAAAGCGATCACGCGGCGGACGACAGTCGCGATCCTGCCATTCGAGTACGCGGCAGAACATGCGGTATTCCCTCAGAACATCTACATCGTGCGACTGTAAACCGTGACACTATCGCCCAATTCAAGTACTCTTTCGACTTTTCCAAACTGTACTACTGTAGGAATGCGATCGAGGGGATGCGAGTTTGGAAAATTTGAACACCTCGTCTTGAGGTGTGGAGGAGTGACCAGTCAATCAGAACATACGAGTCAATCATACAGTCGAAAGGAATCAGAATCATAGAATCATACGTAAATCAAACCTCAGATACAAACAAACCAGTCATCTAAAGCAGGGCTTCTTAAACTATGGGTCACGACCCCAAATGGGGTCACGTAGCAAAATTCTGCAATTTTTAATTTTAGATTTTTGTATGTTTTAAAACGAATTCTAAAACTATATATTTTCATATGTATATGTGTATATTGTTACCTAATAAATAAATCATCAAAAAATATTAATTTATTTTTCTTTTATATTTGTATGGGGTCGTCAAGAAACTCGCAATCATAAATGGGGTCGTGGATGACAAAAGTTTAAGAAGCCCTGATCTAAAGCGATCACGCGGCGGACGACAGTTGCGATCCTGCCATTCGAGGACGCGATAAAACATGCAGTATTCCCTCAGAACATCTACATCGTGCGACTGTGGACCGTGAGACTATCGCCCAACTCAAGCACTCTTCTGATTTTTCCAAACTGTACTACTGTAGGAATGCGATCGAGGGGATGCGAGTTTGGAAAATTTGAACACCTCGTCTTGAGGTGTGGAGGAGTGACCAGTCGAACTCCTCCGTATAAAACCGAGTCACTTCGGCACCGCGAAACACATACAGAAACGTGCTTCAAAAACGTACAAACAATCACAAACGTCGCATTCATTCATTCATTCATTCGCAAAAATCGTACATTCACACCATCACATTCGGAGAAACAGTCGTCTAAAGCAGGACTTCTTAAACTTTTGTCATTCACGACCCCATTTATGATTGCGAGTTTCTTGACGACCCCATACAAATATAAAAGAAAAATAAATTAATATTTTTTGATGATTTATTTATTAGGTAACAATATACATATACATATACATATGAAAATAGCTCAAAACCTTCAACAAATGCGCGTGTCTAGACGCTGCAAGTCCACTGTATTCCGTCAACTCTAGTGATGTTATAAAATGGTATATATAAATATTTGACATTAAAATATCTCGACCCCAGAATTTTGCTACGCGACCCCATTTGGGGTCGCGATCCATAGTTTAAGAAGCCCTGGTCTAAAGTGATCACGCGGTGGTCGACAGTCGCGATCTAATCATTCGAGGACGCGACAGATGTACAAAACGTTTATCGAGAAACAACACGCAGAGAAGGCACATCCATCAAGGTGTATACGCAAGCTTACGAAATCTACGACCGGTGGTCGGGCAGCATCATCGGGCGGGTACGAAACAGAAATAGGAGTTCAGGTTGCTCACGTTTCAGACTCGTCCGCCCGCGGTGCCGGGCGTCCTTTTCCTCGTTTCACCGCGGAGAGATCGGAACCGATGAAAGAACGAATCCGTGGGATTTATTACGCGGCCAGATGAAATTTATGCCCATCTGATTAAATTCCAAACGCCGTGCGCGCCTGAATCGTTAGAGGTACATCCACGGGCAAATTAGCGCCGATCCTGTCCCTGCTTAAGTGGAAACTGAAAACTTTAACGAGGACAAATAACTGAAACGGTGATGTATGGTGGTTGCACGCGTTACTCATCTCGTCGCGTTAAATCCTGGTCGACGGAGCGACAGGGAATTCCTATCCACCAGGGATTGAATGACGACGTTTCTACGCTATGGTGTGCCGCACAGTGGTCGATTCTGTGGTGGAATCGTAGAGAATTTGAATATGAAGGAAACCATGAAATAAATAAATGTCATCATAGACTTTGAATTTTCTATCTTATTGTTTGTGATTGTTCAAACATTTTCGACAGAGCAATTTGATAGATAATAAATTACTGTTAGGTACATACTTTGGAATAGTCTACTGCTCATACCAAATTTCAAGGAACCCCAAAGATTAAAAAGTATAAGAATATTATTAAAAATAGTAGTATATTACTTAATTGAATTAATTCAATTTTTAATGAACTCAACTTCGGTTCAAGACTGACTAATAACAGAAGTAAATAGAATCAATGGCAGAGGATAGAATGGGAGATCTACCCATTCGGTTGGTTAAGTGTTAAGTGCAATTCGTGAATAATAAATTACTGTTAGGTACATGCTTCGGAATATTATATTGCCCATACCAATTTTCAAGGGACCCCAAAGATTAAAAAGTATAAGAATATTACTAAAAATAGTAGTATATTACTCGATTGAATTAATTCAATTTTTAATGAACTCAGCTTCGGTTCAAGACTAACTAATAACAGAAGTAAATAGAATGAATGGCAGAGGATAGAATGGAAGATCTACCCATTCGGTTGGTTAAGTGTTAAGTGCAATTCGTGAATAATAAATTACTGTTAGGTACATGCTTCGGAATATATATTGCCCATACCAATTTTCAAGGGACCCCAAAGATTAAAAAGTATAAGAATATTACTAAAAATAGTAGTATATTACTTAATTGAATTAATTCAATTTTTAATGAACTTAGCTTCGGTTCAAGACTAACTAATAACAGAAGTAAATAGAATCAATGGCAGAGGATAAAATGGAAGATCTACCCATTCGGTTGGTTAAGTGTTAAGTGCAATTCGTGAATAATAAATTACTGTTAGGTACATGCTTCGGAATATTATATTGCCCATACCAATTTTCAAGGAACCCCAAAGATTAAAAAGTATAAGAATATTACTAAAAATAGTAGTATATTACTTAATTGAATTAATTCAATTTTTAATGAACTCAGCTTCGGTTCAAGACCAACTAATAACAGAAGTAAATAGAATCAATGGCAGAGGATAAAATGGAAGATCTGCCCATTCGGTTGGTTAAGTGTTAAGTGCAATTCGTGAATAATAAATTACTGTTAGGTACATGCTTCGGAATATTATATTGCCCATACCAATTTTCAAGGAACCCCAAAGATTAAAAAGTATAAGAATATTACTAAAAATAGTAGTATATTACTTAATTGAATTAATTCAATTTTTAATGAACTCAGCTTCGGTTCAAGACCAACTAATAACAGAAGTAAATAGAATCAATGGCAGAGGATAAAATGGAAGATCTACCCATTCGGTTGGTTAAGTGTTAAGTGCAATTCGTGAATAATAAATTACTGTTAGGTACATGCTTCGGAATATTATATTGCCCATACCAATTTTCAAGGAACCCCAAAGATTAAAAAGTATAAGAATGGTATTAAAAATAGTAGTATGTTACTTAATTGAATTAATTCAATTTTTAATGAACTCAGCTTCGGTTCAAGACCAACTAATAACAGAAGTAAATAGAATCAATGGCAGAGGATAGAATGGGAGATCTACCCATTCGGTTGGTTAAGTGTTAACCCTTTACACTCGAGAGGTGACCGTTAGTCGTTTAATGATACTAACTTGAAAAATGTTCAAATTCGAAATATTTACTATGATTCACGTATATTAAACTTCATTTAGTTTAGTTAAGTCGTATATTAAAATTTACATATATGACTGTTTAACCTCCGAGTCTGACTAATAAACAAACTAACTAAAGTCTGAAAATTTGCGGAACTATCATTTGTTAACTAACACTCACCTCTCGAACGCAAAGGGTTAATATTATCGCGAGAGCTCCATAGCGGATCCATTTAAAATTTGTCTTCAAACTCGAGGGCTTCGCTGTGGAGTCAATGCAAATAACTTTCAATTCATAACAGAAGGACGAAGACCGCTCTTGGTTTTTTTTTATATATTACTAGTTTCGAACTCCATGAGCAAAATTTGCCAAAACAATTACTATTATTGCAGAAAAAAAGGTTCTCAAGATTATTTATTATTACTAATTAAATGTTATTTTGATATTTTTTGGGATATTTGTTCGGGAGCACCTAGAACCCCAACTCTGATTTTTAAAAAAATTTTCAAAAACTTTCCCGGGGATATACCTAATAATTTCTCAAATTTTCACGGCGATTGAATGTATGGTTTTTGAATCTGTCAAGTACAGACAGACACACATTCATTTAGATAACATTTGTATCCATAATCAACAATGACTTTTCTTTTAATGCGTATATCATTTACTTATACGTGATTACGATCTTTCCACTGAAATTGCTTCCAATTACTGGTAATATGAATGAAAAGAAATTTCGAGTGCAAATGGTTAATATTATCTATAGATACCTAAACTAACTAAAATAGATATCTAAACATAACCGATACAACCTTAACCCTTTCGCGACGGAGTGCTCAGAAATGGATTGCGCCGAAAGACGTTGTTCGCCGCGAAAGGGTTAATATTAGCATAATGTGTTAAAGTTATTCGTGTGACAGCTACAAGAACCGGCAAACACACACGATTTTCGCAACGAAACTATTACTGATGATGAAAATCGTACGTGATGGAGCACTCAAAAATGGATTGCGTCAAAAGGCGTTGTTCGCCGCGAAAGGGTTAATATTAGCATAATGTGTTAAAGTTATTCGTGTGACAGCTACAAGAACCGGCAAACACACACGATTTTCGCAACGAAACTATTACTGATGATGAAAATCGTACGTGATGGAGCACTCAAAAATGGATTGCGTCAAAAGGCGTTGTTCGCCGCGAAAGGGTTAATATTAGCATAATGTGTTAAAGTTATTCGTGTGACAGCTACAAGAACCGGCAAACACACACGATTTTCGCAGCGAAACCATTAACACGTTCGTCGCCACGTCAGCCATATTTGGGTGACGCTCTTTTTCTTCAAGTTAAATAGGATCTTAAATTGGAATTTTAAAAGGAATTCAATGGAATAAGTATTAAATTATAAATTATAAATTATAAATATAAAAAAACAAAATAAAAATAAAAAATTAAAACTTTTACTATTTCTATACTTTTTTACCCCAATTTTCTATGCAATCGGATTTGGGCTCAGCGAGAAACTCAGTCGAATCATGCTAGGCGACGAACGTGTTAAAGATGATAAAAATGCGTGGAAAGGAGTTGAGCCGTTGTTTAAGCTACTGTTTACACAATGCCATTCGCGTAAATTAATGCGTGTTCCGTTGAATCGAGGCGCGAACGACACGAAAGAAATTCGAATTTCTGTAAATTGAAGAGGATTCCTGTGTTTGGAAAGCATCGCGCGAACCAATATTTCAACGGACCACTCGTTCCGGGGTTTGAAAAGCAAACAAGACAGTTAAGAGTCGACAAAGGTTGGGAGAACAGAAGGAGAGCCGTGGAATAATATACAGAGGACGGAGCGTGATGAAGAGGGAAGTCGAAACAGGTGCAAAATCATCCGGGACACCCGCACTTCCGACGATGTTCGTTTATTTTTCGTGTCCGCCCCGGTTTATTGAATGCATGCATCGAAGAATTCGAGATATCGTTTACATCTGCCAAACATATCCATCCTGCAAACATTTCGAGAGGTTTTTAATGCGCGGCCGTCGTAAAATCGTATGAACTTCGTGCCCGATCGATTGTCAGAATGGGGAAAGTCGTGACAGTTCATCAAACTGATCTGTTTCTGTCGTTACGAGACGTAATAGGATCACAATTATTATTGGGTAGTCCGGAAAGTTTGTGCCGATTTTTGATAGATACCATAAGGACAGGTCTAAATATATTACAATGATTCAGAATAAATAATATATCGTAAACGACAATATTTCAGGTATATTTGAAACAAAATTTGGGTACGATACGTTAATTTTTGTCAGTTTTATACGCCTTAAGTAATATGACTTAATTAAACTAAATGGCAAATCTTAGTAAATATTTTGAATTTGAATATTTTTAAAGTTAGTATCCTTTGACGACTAACAGTCGTCTCTCGAGTGCAAAGGATTAATATTGGATTGTCTGGAAAGTTCGTACCGATTTTTGATAGGTAGCATAAAGGCAGGTTTAAATAAATTAGAATGATTGAGAGTAAATAATATGTGTACATATCGTAAAAGTCAATACTTCAGGCATATTTGAAACAAAATTTGGGTACGATACGTTAATTTTTGTCTGTTTTATACGTCTTAACTAATATGACCTAACTAATAAATGACGTTTAATATAGGCAAATCTTAGTAAATATTTCGAATTTGAAAATTTTTGAAGTTAGTATCATTAAACGACTAACGGTCACCTCTCGAGTGCAAAGGATTAATATTGGATTGTCCGGAAAATTCGGGTCGATTTTTGATAGTTGACATAAGGACTGGTATAAATGTATTAGAGTGCTTGAGAATAAATAATATATCGTAAAAGATAATTTTCAGGTATATTTGAAACAAAATTTGGGTACGATACGTTAATTTTTGTCAGTTTTATACGCCTTAACTAATATGATTTAACTAAACTAAATGGCGAATCTTAGTAAATATTTTGAATTTGAATTGTTTAAAGTTAGTATCCTTTGACGACTAACAGTCGTCTCTCGAGTGCAAAGGATTAATATTGGATTGTCTGGAAAGTTCGTGCCGATTTTTGATAGGTGACAGGTCTAAATATATTAGAACGATTGAGAACAAAGAATATGTGTACATATCGTAAAAGACAATATTTCAGGCATATTTGAAACAAAATTTGGGTACCATACGTTAATTTTTGTCAGTTTTATACGCCATTAAATACGGAAGAAAACAAAGTACATTTTAGACATTTAATATTTTTCTTACACCGGAAAGACAAAAATGCCGTAAAAGCGGCAAACAAGATACGCGCTGTTTATGGTACCTTTTTCGATCATTACAAAATTCCCTTAAAGAAAAAATTTCAACTCCTTCGACGGGATAAAAAATCACGTAGAAAATTTTTTCGCTGAAGAACCTGAGATTGTGGAAGGACGGAATTTTCAAGTTGCCCGAAAGATGGAGAAATGTACAAAGGAATGGCACTTTGGGTACTATAGGTTAATTTTTGTCAGTTTTATACGCCATTAAATATGGAAAAAAACAAAGTGCATTTTAGACATTTAATACTTTTCTTTCACCGGAAAGACAAAAATGCCACAAAAGCGGCAAACAAGATATGCTCTGTTTATGGTACCTTTTCCGATCATTACAAAATTTCCTTAATTGAAAAAACTTCAACTTCTTCAACGGGATAAAAAATCACGTAGAAAATTTTTTCGCTGAAAAACCTGAGAGATTTTGGAAGCACGGAATTTTCAAGTTGCCTGAAAGATGGAGAAATGTACAAAGGAATGGCACCTGTATAATTTAATAAATGTATGCTAAAATTTAAATCCCCTGCGCTTCAATCATCCTTCAAAATCGGTATAAAACTTTCCGAACCCAATATAATACAATTATCATTACTATTATCATAGTGAAAATTAAAAGCAACGTTGTTGTAATATTGATTTCCAGTTTTCGTCACACTTCCGTTATAATTATCTACAGATGTACAAGGAAGAATTTATTTGTGCAAAAAGGTGTAGAGTGAATAATATGATATGCAAATATGTATTATACATAGTATCTCAAGTGTAGAATCTATTCTCTATATGTTGTAATATTGAGATAGTTAAACGAATGGTCTGATTAAGCTTCTTGTGAACACAAAAGATATAACAGCATTTGATAAATTTTACGAGTAATTTTACTTCCGTACATTTGAAAACGCTATAAGTATATTATTTATACATAACAATAAAAATCTTTAGCATTCATATATCAATCACTTAAGTTTAAAAGTATCTGTATATTAATTACTCAAATTGATTACGTGAAATTACCTACACTACCTATTGATTGCTTAGATTAAAATAGTAATACGTATTAATTACTTAATATTTTTACGCGTTGCGTTGGCTATAAACGCTTGAACGATATCCGACAGCGAATTAATGGAAAACAGAGACGGAAATGGTGCAACTGGATTCACGACGGGTTTCCGTTCAAAAATCGCGGCTACACGTGTTGCTTGGGAATAAATTACGGATGCATTTCGCGGTGCAGGCAAACGAGTAACGAGTGCCACGAAGAGGCCACTAACCCGAGGTTATGTCACGAGGAGGAGCGTCGTGTGTTCGTCGGTGTCGTCCTCGTGGCGGCGGACCGAAAATAGAAGCCTATTGACTGTCGAGTACCACAATAACCGTCCCCCTTTTTCGCGTCGCCGTTTAACCCCTTAAAACGTGCACCGTCCGCCCCTAAAGCGCTGTCTCACACGTTGTGGAACTGTACCCGGTTCAACGAGAATTGGCAGGAAATACATACAAAAAGTTCACGTGTTAACCCTTTTGCACTTCGTTGTCCCTTCTCAAGGGACATTAGAATTTATTAGTGATTCCGGGGAATCAACTCATCCCAACGCAACTTTTTCAGAAATTCATGTTTCTGTGAAGTTTTCTGCTAAGATGGCACAAGATATTGTGAGGATCGTCACGAACTGCCCGCAGAGAGCGACCTTCGGGCTCACTTCTCCCCAAAAATCTAAAACAAATGAGTGGTTGCCCTGTTGCCGATTGCTCGACAATACAGTTCAACCAGCCATCGTTCTTCTCCGCAGACAATATCGCATCTCTTACAATATCAAATCAAAATATGGTACAGTTATCAAGATATATTAAAAAAATAGTGATTTTGTAGAACCGAGAATATGTCCATCCCATACGTCCGAGATGACGCGGAGTGCAAAGGGTTAAATTTAACGCTAGATTACCCGGAGTGAGTCAATTTGATTCACTTATGCATTGTCAAATGTTGGAAATTCGTGTCTTAACGAATAAACAAATATCAATCGCCTTGAAGAAATATTTATGTAAGGTCCAGCTATTGGCTGAGGAGGTTCCAGAAATGGGTCAGATGTTTTTCCTTACCACGCTGTGCGTAAGAATTAGAGGACCCTAACGAACTGTGTTCTTTAGCCTCTTCTATTCATTCGAATCTTGCCTCTCGCTGTGTAGAGATCAGGTTTAAAAAATCGCCCTTTAGAAATAAACCTATATACCTTCCTTTAGAAATAAAGTTTAGTAAATTCTTAAATAGAAAAGTTATCTTTATTTTATTCCTTTTTAATCCATAATCTCCAATATCAAATTTAAGTATCACGTGAAAGGAATAGAAGTAAGGGCGTTTGTGCTGAATGTAATAAAAAAATCTGGAGAAAATATATTTAAAAATTAGGACATATATGTAAAAGTTGTTTTGAATAAACTTCCTTTAAAATGAAGTTTTATTTTTTTTTTAGAAACCTCAATTTTCATGTTTGAGTCAAATTGACTCGGTTCAGGCAAAATAGGCGTATACCCAATATTCGGCGATCTAGTGTTAACACTTAGCCGACCGAATGGGGAGTTCTCCCATTTTTTCCTCAACAAAGAGCTTGCAATTGATTCTATCTGCTTTTGTTATAAGTTAGTCTTGACCTAGCACTGTTCATAAATTTTTCAAAATACAATTTGTAATAAATTCAACCGTTTCCTCAACCGCAGTCCGTTCCGCCGAAGTGACGTTACTGAACCGGACATTGCGCCGCGAAGCGTTGCACATTGCTTGGCGGTAAGCTGATGTTCGAATTTTCTCATTTAGGTGTTACAAATTTAAAGATTTTGCGGTGTCGCTAACATATTTTTGACTGAGGGCGCATTCAATAACAAAATTGATTGCACTCTAAGAGGAATCAATTCAATAACAATGCAATATAAGGAACGGTAAATGGATGCCGGCTAAATCCGGCACTGGTAACGAAAGGGTTAACATCAGTTTGGGACCAACTAATAACAAAAGTAAATAGAATCAATGACACTGCTTTGTCAGGGAAAAAATGGGAGATCTCCCCATTCGGTCGGCTAAGTGTTAAATAGAAAATTGCGGATATGCAATAATGCCCGCACGAATGTTAGATATGGCCAGGAAAAAGGGCACTAGGGAGAAATAAACAACTGCGGTCCGTTCTTTCTGAAATTCACTAAGTGACTAGTATTTATCGTCGTTTTGCCGTCCTTGCATTCAATGGCAGAGGGGTTGGTCCGAAATTTACCCTGCCTCGACCGTCATACCGTAGACGAGGAGGCACAAAGCATAATTACACTCTTACTTCGAATTCAACATTATGTGATCGACGCTGCGGCCACAGATACAGTATAGTGCTCGCATCCGCTAAAACGAAGTTCTGTTGGAATGTACAGTGGCCCCAAAAAGTATTCGTACACTGTATTATAAGGAAATTTATATACTTCTGAAATTCTGATTTCAATGAAACTTTATGCGTGTACAGAGCATGGTGTGTCCTGAGTGGAGCAATCTTTTTGGCGGCAAAATATCTTTTGAGGGGGCTGATAACGAATTTCGTTTTTGAAATTTGTTTGCTTTGTTTGTAATTCCGTCTACGATTTTAGAAAAAAATCCCTCGAAACCTCTGCGTAACGATTCAATTAGTTCCGCTGAACTGTTGATCCCTGGCGTTCTTCCAATTGTCGTTTACTTAGTTCCGTCTTCTGAATCGTCGATGAAAGGGGTCTTTATCCGATTTGGAAGCCGTGGTATGTACCTCGAAAGCTGGTATTCTAGCAGAGCGGTCCATTTTTACTTTCTCTATTCTAAATTAAACGTTGAAAAACGAGGTTTCGTGTCTATTTTCAGAAGCTCTGCTGACGAATTACGTTGAAACGTGATTGCGTGCGTTTATTCGAATAAATGTTAAGAAGGTTAACAGTTTGTTCGAATATTTTTTCATAGTTAAATTTCATAACTTTCAAAAATAAAAACCTATTATTAGACGACGTTATTTTCGGATAGTAGAATTCCTGGTTACAATGCCCTAATTAGAAAGGTTCTACTGTAACAAGATAAGAGCATAAGAGTACAGAATTCGTATCCAAAAAAAATGATTTAACCCTTTCGATACGACAATCACTGAACGGAAACTCGCGTCAGAAATATGCAGTCTAAAAGGAAATTTTTCTAAGTCTTACATAACAACCGAATAAATCAGTCACTGTTCTAATCTATCAGGTATATTTATAATTTTAATATGAAAAGTCTTACAAAATTAATGAAATACAAAATACATTTGGATGTCGCATATATGCGAAAGGGTTAAGAAGAGCTTGCCTTCTTTTTTTATACATTACTTGAGTACTCAAGCAATTATTTATGGTGGAATCATAGAATGTGTGGCTCTCATAGAGTGTGGGATATGAGAAAGAATGTTTGTATGAAAGGATGAGTGTGGAGAGTGTGTATGATAAACGTATGAATAGACGTTAAGGTTCTCGTTGTGGAATGAGTGTAGGGAAGTATGATCTGTGTGATCTGTATATGCATAATATCTGTGTATCTGTATGATCTTTGTATATGCATGATGATAGAGTGAACAACGATAAAAAGAAGACAGTATGTGTGTGGTGATAACAGCAATTCTGATAACGTGTAATTTTTAATTGAGCGAGAGAGAAAGAAAAAGAGAGGGGGGAGTGGAATGGAGAGGGAGGGGGAGGGAGAGGGAGGGAGAGAATAAGAGAGAGTGTAAAATAAGAGGGAAACTAAGAGAGAGAGAGAGCAAGAGGATCAGAGAATAAGAGAGAGAACAAGAGGATGAGAGAATAAGAGAGAGAGCAAGAGGATTAGAGAATAAGAGAGAGAGCAAGAGGATGAGAGAATAAGAGAGAGAGCAAGAGGATGAGAGAATAAGAGAGAGTGTGTCTTAGAACTTATTTCACCATATTTAATTATTTGTTATACTTCATTGTGTTCCTTATTATTAACAGTTATATATATAAATTGTTCCTACACATTTACTCACATTATTAATCCCCGCTTACTCGTTCTATTTTCAAACCACGCAACAAAATCGTTACGCTCAATCGTGCCTCCATAAAAATTCGTCCCCGTTGTATCAAACAAACGACCGTACGAATCAGCAGTTGAAATTCCAAAGTTGAATCACGTCGACGCGTCAATAATACCGCGACATTTCTTCGACGAAAGTGTTAGAAACGAATCAGACAATTCAGTTCGAGCGACTGACGCGATGAAAGTCGTGGCAATATAATCGTCGTAAAGACGATCGGTGGCACGAACCGGAAATAAAAATGTGTCTGCCACGATTGGAGGTCGTTAAGCCGTTTACACCGTCTGAAACGTATTTCCTCTTGTTTTTGTATGCCAATGGATTTTTTTATCCGTAAATAAACTATTATTATTATTACTATTATTACTATTATTATTATTATTATTATTATTATTATTATTATTATTATCTATTATTTTCTGTATTACATATTAAGTTAAGTTAGTGTTATATACTTCTTACGCCTATCCTCTTGTTTTTGTATACCAATGGATCTTGTTATCCGTAAATAAACTATTTCTATTATTATTATTTTTATTATTCAAACTTTCTTTGGAGGTTCAAAGCATTTCAGTGAATTCTCACAAAATCTTTGAATACAGTATTCTCCAAAAAGTATTCGTACACTATGTCACAAATAAATTCGTTTAACCCTGAAATTCTGAGTCTGATAGAAGCATTTGATAAAACTTTGTGGGTATGTAGATCGTAATAGTATACGTATGAATTAATCTCTTCTTTTCATCTAAATGCCATTTTAAAGGGATGAAACCAGCGTTGAAGTTTCTGAGTTTTCTCTCATTTTTTAAAGATAACTTTATAATGATACTTGATGAAGCAAAACCATTCAAATAGAAAATGTTTAATTTTTAATATCCTATCGTCCTGCCATAAAAAGAAAATACAGAAAAGCTTGTATTCAAAGCGTGAAAAATCGCTGAAACTTTCAGATTCGTTATCAGCCCCCTTAAAAGACATTTTGCCGTCAAAAAAATTACTCCACGCAGGACACACCATGCTCTGTACGCGCATAAAGTTTCATTGGAATCAGAATTTTAGAAGTAGATGAATTTCCTTATAATACAGTGTACGAATACTTTTTGGAGCCACTGTATATACAATTAACGTAAAATATCACGATTACATACGATCGATAATGAAGATCTAACACATTCAACGTGTTAACACTAGATTGCCGGATGTTGGATATATCCCTATTTTGCCTGAAACGAGTCAATTTCACTTAAACATGAAAATTGAAGTTTAAAAAAAAAATAAAACTTTATTTTAAAGAAAATTTATTTAAAACAATGTTTATATATATATAAAATTAATAATAATATAATAATAATAAATAATAATAAATTAATAATAATATATAATATATATAAGCGAAGTATGCTGTCTTCACTTATAGATATCGATATAGACATAGATATAGAGGGAGCTATAGTTAGATGACATACGTGCTGAATAAGATTAGGTTACGGAAATATAATTATAATTTATAACACAAAGGAGACAGAGACTTATAAACGTTGTAGGATAACAAAATAGAGAATAGACTTTAATTGTCGTTTCTCTTTTTACAGGTAAATGTATATATTGTAAATAATGTAACGATTAAGAAAATAAAATTAATCTTTTTTTAGAGAGCAACAGATTGTAATTTATTCTCTTATTGAAAATTCTCAACGATATTAATTACCTTATATATATACTGTATATATATAATTATATTGTTTTTAAAATACATTATCCGCAGATTTTTTTATTACATTCACTAGAAACACCTTTACTTCTATTCCTTTCATCTGATACTTGAACTTGACAAAATAATCAGTGAGTCAAATTGACTCACACCAGCAATCTACTATTAAATACGAAGATCGTCATGGATCGTGTGAACGAGACCCGACGCGAAAGCGAGACGCGGCGTTAGCCTAACCGCGATTCAAAATTCAAACTGGAAAAAGAAACGTGGTGCACGTTGGATGTCCGTTCGGTGATAAATCGTGGTTCCTGTTCGTTTTGGCCAGGTAATTTGTGCCGCTAAGTGGCCACCGGCTAGCATAACTCTTTGGACAAGGCGCCTATGGTAACAACGACACAGGGTGGAGGTACCTTTTTATGTAAATTCGATGCTCCGAGGAGTTCAGCAGCCGTATAATATCCGGAAGCTCGTGCCACGAAGCCCGCCACGAGAACAACAGTCGGGTACAGCGAGAAAATTTGTGCGAATTCACGAATTATTATATTGCACGGCGTCGTGTAAATTATAAAAAGGTGAAAGCGAGGCCTTAGACAGAGGAATATCTATTTGCATAATTACAGCGATTCATAAATCTGTTCCCGACGTATTTATTTTTCGAGAAGTACACTTGGCAGATATTTTTTTCTTTCGGAAACGCGAAATATGTGAGCAATGTGTATAAACAATTAAAGTTAATAATTAACGGACACCTTTATTTTTTAGAAATGGTATATTTTATTTGAACGTAGTTTGTAAATGAATTTGAATTAGATTGTTTCTTGCTTGACGATTGATACAAGCAATTTATACTCTTAGAATTGCTTTCGTTTATTTTAATAAGGTATTTCTTGATCTTTTATAATTTTTTCCTGATATTTGGACACTGTATTTGAATATTTATTCATAGTTTGACAGAATGTGAACCATCGATATTATTATTTGTGAATAGTTTTCTTTAATATGCTCCATAGAAGTTTGATAAAATTAAAATCGAATGATTTAAGCCCCAAAAGTAACAAAATTCGATTTGTATATGCATTTGTCTGTGTATAATGATAACAGCAATTCTAGTAAAGTGTAATTTTTAATATATACAGAGAAACAGAAAGAGAATAGAAAAGAGTGGGTCCTAGAACATATTTCACCCTATTTAATATTTTTGTTACATTTCATTGTGTCCTTTATTGTTAACCCTTTGCGATCGAGAAAACTTTTCGCAAATTTTCAGACTTTAGTTAGTTTGTTTGTTTGTTAGACTCAGAGGTTAAATAGTCATGTGTGTAACTTTTAGAATATTACTTAATTAAACTAAATGACATTTAATATAAGCGAATATTACTAAGTGTTTTGCAAACATTTTAAAATGTTTGAAGTCAGTATCATCAGACGACTATCAGTCACCTCTCGAGTGCAAAGGGTTAACAGTTATATAAATAAATTGTTCCTACATATTTACTAACAGTCTCAGGCGATAGAGTTATAACGAACCGCCCTTTATAAATCGGGAAACGGCGGAGGGTCGAAAGGGGTCCTCGAGCATGGAAACACCGTATTGTGGGAGCATCGCGGACGGGAATCTATAAAAATTCCAGACATCTTATTCCTTCTTTGAAACATAAATTTACGATTCCGAGGGCCGGCGGGCGGTCTTGACGCCCGGCGAAGATTAATACACCGAAAAGACAAAAAGATCGATCGCGCCGCTGCCTAGGCAAGGGACAGGGGAATATAGACACCGAAATTAGAATCGGGGAGCCCTTGTGGAAACAAGAGAATTAATTGTTTCCGAGGCTCGGCCTTTGCGCGTACCACCGCTGTTCCAACCCGTTGAGAAAACGTCCCGTGAATCAACCCTCGAAACGTACCTTGTAATTTTCGTCCTCATCTAGATACTTAACTGTTTGCGTACCAGACGGTTTTCGAAAAACACGGTTGAAAAATGAGAAGGAGTGCAGTCACGCTTTTTTGATTATGTGTCGAAAAATACCAAGGACCGCGATAGCGCTTGTTTTTTTATGCCAACAAATGAAAAAAAATATACAGAGTGTTTGGATGAAGTTGGGAGAAAATCGAAGGGGTGACTCTATGCAGCATTCTAAGACGAAAATCAAGAGTAACAATATCGCGTTTGACGCTTTGTTCATTAGTTATAAGCGATTAAAGAACGGGCTGCTTTGCGCCTGAGAGCAGGCAAACACTACGCAGTGATGCTCAGTCGTAACAACATGTAGAATATGGGCTACCTCAGAACAGCTACAGAAATGATCTCTCTTAGAGCTGGATTTTTTAAGACATAAATTTTGCATAAAAATTTGCAGCTTACAAATGGCAAGGGGATGAGAGTATAAAAAATAGTGAAATTTAAATGTAATACAAAAAGATACGAAAAAATACTCAAATTAAAGTATGCGTCGTAATGTTTAAAAGGTGAAACAATCTATCTTAGAGCTGGGTTTTTTAAAACATAAATATAAATTTTGCATAAAAATCTGCCCCTTAAAAATGGCCAACGGATGAAGGTATAGAAACGACAAAACCTATAATCGAACGATCTCTGTCCCCGTGAATCGTTTTGTGTGTTTAGAGAAAATGTAAGCGTAAAAAATAGTGAAATAGAAATGTAATACGCGAAGATACGAAAAAATATCCAAAGTAAAGTGTGCTTCGTAATGTTTAAAAGGTGAAACGATCTATTTTAGAGCTGGGTTTTTTAAAATATAAATTTTGCATAAATATTTGCACTAATCGAACGATCTCTATCCCCCTGAATCGTTTTGTGTGTTTAGAGAAAATGTAAGCGTAAAAAATAATAAAATATAAATGTAATACACGAAGATACAAAAAAATACCCAAAGTAAAATGCGTATCGTAATGTTTAGAAGGTGAAACGATCTATTTTAGAGTTAAGATTTTTAAAATGTGAATTTTGCATGAAAATCTGCAGCTTACAAAAGGCTAGCAGATGAGAGTGTAAAGAAACGACGAAACCTATAATCGAACGATCTCTATCCCCGTGAATCGTTTTGTGTGTTTAGAGAAAATGTAAGCGTAAAAAATAGTGAAATATAAATGTAATACACGAAGGTACAACAAAATATCCAATGTTAAAGTTCGCGTTGTAATGTTTAGAATGTGAAACGATCTCTTTTAGAGCTGGGATTTTTAAAATATGAATTTTGCATAAGAATTTGCACCTTACAAATGGCTAGCGGATGAGAGTGTAAAGAAACGATGAAACCTATAATCGAACGATCTCTGTCCTCGTGAATCGTTTGATCGGTCCTCGAAAGATATAAACCACGATCTCCTTTTCGCCCTCTCTGCGCCTTAACGGGAGGAAGATTTATCGTACTGCGAGAACGAGTTATTCTTGGCCACGGACGAGGGAAATGGGGGTGAAGTGTCTGAAGATAGATGGGCGTTCCGCGATTTTTCAGCGGCCCCAGCTTTTTTCAGCAACAGGTGAGAAACTCAATTAACATGTTCCACGCCCCATATGGAGTTATAGAACAGTGAAAGCTAGCGTTTAATGTCGTTCAAGGTTTGTTCTCGCGATGCTCGTGTTGGGCGAGTGATCGATCGCGTTTTATGAATAGCACTCCTTTCACTGGGGTAGTCATGCTAATGTAATATTTTATTTAACAAAATTTATTCACAGAAGTTTCGTTGATTCATTGTAAATTCACTTCTGCAGATTTTCAATGATTTTCTGTAAAAACTATAAATAAATATTCATTTCTGTTATGGGAAGAATCGTTTTACATAATTTTTAATGTCATTTTATTATTATTATTAACATAATTTATAATTATAAAAAATATTAAGTCATGTTAATGTTAAATATTATTAACATAATTACATAAAATAGAGTTTCAAGTATTAAATCGTTTTATATAATTTTTTATGTAATTTTATTATTATTATTAACATAATTTATAATTATTAAAAATATTAAGTTATGTTAATGTTAAATATTATTAACATAATTACATAAAATGGCGTTTCAAGTATTAAATCGTTTTATATAATGTTTTATGTAATTTTATTATTATTATTATTAACATAATTTATAATTATTAAAAATATTAAGTTATGTTAATGTTAAATATTATTAACATAATTACATAAAATGGCGTTTCAAGTATTAAATCGTTTTATATAATGTTTTATGTAATTTTATTATTATTATTATTAACATAATTTATAATTATTAAAAATATTAAGTTATGTTAATGTTAAATATTATTAACATAATTACATAAAATAGCGTTTCAAGTATTAAATCGTTTTATATAATTTTTTATGTAGTTTTATTACTATTATTATTAACATAATTTATAATTATAAAAAATATTAAGTTATGTTAATGTTAAATATTATTAACATAATTACGTAAAACAGAGTTTCAAGTATTATTAATCCACCTCTGATTATAATTTATCAATCTTTCTTTATTTATAATTGTCTTTACCTCTAAAACGACAATTTTCTCATATATCTCCAACTGCCGGAATATTATAGAAATGTCGAAAGGCAAAAACATTTTCGAATAAAAATTCAACAAAACGTGCAACAAAATCGAAGTATTCCAGAATTCGTGTTATTACTTAAACCGTAGTACTTTGTTTGCGCGCTTTGCGTTCGAATCCGCTTAAACGATTAAAAGAAATTCCGCACTATAATTTGAGACGTATAAAATTTAGCTGCAATAACACTGTGCAACGTTACGAAGAAATTGATTTACATTTTGAGCCGATTGAAGTTGTCGGCCCCGGTTACTTGCAATGTTATCTTTTGGGAATATCGGCTGTGTCATTAAATATTTTCACTATATCATTATCACACGTTTACGTCTTCACGGATTCCGGTATCCGTTGGATCGTGCATGCATTAGGAAGACCTGTTTTAATTATAGAACAAGTAAGTCTATTGCTCATAATTGACAGTTCTTATACTTTACCGTGCAGGATAATTTCAGATGAGTGGCGTTTCAGACGTTATGCGTAAAAATGAATTATAAACGAGGATTATCCCATGGTTACGGTTCGAGAAGTTATGTCAATAGAATTAAACTTACTTTGTTCTGGGTTTCTCGAGTATTACCTCGAACAAAATTTAATAAAGACCACATTTCATCTCTAATATGAGAAAGTAACGTGCAGAATGTTATTTAAAATATATTTTTCGATTAACTTTTGTTTAACGTTTTAGTTAAAAATTGGTATTAACCATGAATCTTTTTTTAAAATTATTGAGTTTAATAACATTAATAGATATGACATTTATATTATCTTTAATAGTAAAATTATAATTTGATTTAGTGTATTAATATCTTTAAATTAATTTAATTACTTAAGAAGTTCAGTTATTTTACATTCTATTCCTATTTGATTTATGTATAATGAAGTAATAACTTAGAATATTAATTATAAAATTCAGTTATACTAATCGTGTCTTATTTTGTTATTTTAAAACTGAACTTTAATAAATCTGTAATTATAGTATAAAATCATAAACAATTTTCTTTCTTTATTTTCTCGTGAAATATCGTATGTTATTTTCCACTTAATTTTCATACAGATGACCAAACGCTATTAATTCAGTTTCTAGCCTGACATTTAGTAAACATTGTAATGAATATTAAATACATTCTCTAAATTAGTAAAAGATTCAAAAACATTAATTCGATTTTCACACAATAAATAATAACAGTTGTGGATATTTTTTAATTGCATAATCAAGATAAATCACTCTACGCTCAAAAAGCTCTTAATCATTTTACATAAATTACCTGCCCACAGATACTTGTTTCGTTCATTAACCTTAATATAAAATTATACACTTCACATTTTCTATAAGACCACCATTTTACTATCTTCATGCTCCACACACTTTTATTTCATACATTATACTCTCGTTTTCTCTTGGAACACGTTTTTGCCATTATTGAATTATTATCACAGCTACTATTACCATGGCGGAAGCACTTAATTATATACGCGAAAATAAGAAGCTTTATCTGTCGAAGTTCCTTGTCAGTTTACTGATGAACGTGTCTGTTTGGACGATTCGCGGACAAGTCGAAGGACATCAACAGTCCGCTGGTTCTTTGCAGATAGCAATTACATGATTATCCCTCGCGCTCCCATGCTCCGCGTAACGATATGATGAATCGTTTCGTGACCATCATCCACAGCTTCTTCTGCTCTTCGTTAATTAGCGAGGCAGGCTTGCCGTCCGTTGGATTAAATGCTGCTCTTCGTTTTTACAGTCGAATTTCAGGCAATAACGCAGCCGACTTCCGCCTAAGAGCCGAACATGCAGGAGGACAAGGCACTGATTTAGCAATTTCGGCAAATCTTACATGTCCATTCGTTATTGCGTCGTAGCACACGAAATGTCCACTTCCTGCAATCGAAATAATCACGTACATCGCACTGTTCACTTCGAATGCGAAGCTCAGGATCGTTAACTTTTTGGAAAATTCGAAGAAAACCACCTTCAAGTACAATAACACGTAACAGCAATTAGAGAGACTCAAGTATTCTCTGTTGAACAATGGAATAAGCTAAAGAAATATAGTTTTGATGATAGGTTGAAGGTCTTTGTAACTTTTTTTTGCGCTGATAACTCGCAGAACGTTGAATTGTATCACTTCTGTAGCAGAAACATGCTATACACCATGTATCTTTCGGGGTTTCTTTCAGTGGTAGAATCTGATTACGACCATTTTTAGTTTTGCTGATCGGTTGAAGGTCTTTGTAACTCTTGTTTGCGCTGATAACTCGCAGAACGTTGAATTTTATCACTTTTGTAGCAGAAACATGCTGTACACCATGTATCTTTCGGGGTTTCTTTCAGTGGTAGAATCTGATTACGACCATTTTTAGTTTTGCTGATCGGTTGAAGGTCTTTGTAACTCTTGTTTGCGCTGATAACTCGCAGAACGTTGAATTTTATCACTTTTGTAGCAGAAACATGCTGTATACCATGTTTCTTTCGGAGTTTCTTTTAGTGGTAGATTCTGATTACGACCATTTTTCGGAAAAATAAGTGAATAAAATTCGTTACCGGAAGTATACAAACTTCTACGACAATTATCCGATGATCGTAAGTATTTTTACATATCTCAAAAATTCAATCTTCTGAACTGGTAACACAGTTCCTTTACCATCGTTAACACTAGATTGCCGGAGTGAGTCGATTTGGCTCACTTATGATTTTGTCAAGTTTAAGTATCATGTGAAAGGAATAGAAGTAAAGGTATTTCTGCTAAATGTAATAAAAAAATCTGCAAATGATGTATTTTAAAAACAGAATATATATATAAATATTGTTTTGAATAAACTTTCTTTAAAATAAAGTTTTATTTTTTTTAAAAACTTCAATTTCCATGTTTGAGTCAAATTGACTCGTTCCAGGTAAAATAGAAAATACCTAACACTCAGCAATTGGATGGGTGTTCTCATTGTAAAATGAAGAATTTAAAAAGAATTTTAAATATGGTTTTGTACTGTTGAAAAATTGTACGGTGAACCTGGGTCAAAAACATTATTTAATCGTAAAAGTGTGGATCGCATGCACTCCATGCGGTCTGAACGGAAAGTCTTCAAAAAACGGTCCGACAAGGAACGTGTTAATGATTATATGGCGTTAATTTAACACCAGAACTACCAGAGTAATCAAAATGAATTGATGATTATTCATAGCAACCTTATAAATTCACTTTACCAAGCTTCCAAAATTTACTATGATTTTTTGCAGAAGGTATAAATAAAGATTTGTTTTCTGTATATTCCATATTTTTTCATGTAATTTTCAATTTGATCTGTTCCATGCAAATAAGTACACTTTAATTGTCGATAGCTTTAGTGTTAAAGGTGCATTAACACTAGAATTACCAGAGCAGTAGTGATTATTCATAGCAACCTTATAAATTCACTTTACTAAGCTTCCAAAATTTATTACCATTTTCTGCAGTAGGTATAAATAAAGATTTGTTTTTTTTGTATTCGATATTTTCTTATGTAATTTTCAATTTCATCCCATATAAGTACACTTTAATTGTCGATAGCTTTAGTGTTAAAGGTGCATTAACACTAGAACTACCAGAGCAGTCAAAATGACCAATTAGTGATTATTCATAGCAACCTTATAAATTCACTTTACCAAGCTTCCAAAATTTACTATGATTTTCTGCAGAAGATATAAATAAAGATTTGTTTTCTGTATATTCCATATTTTTTCATGTAATTTTCAATTTGATCTGTTCCATGCAAATAACTGCACTGTAATCATCGATACTTTTAGTGTTAAAGCATCTCGAAACAGATAGTATATTTCATTTACTTTCATTAACTACTCTAGTACTAATATTTCTTGCTATATACTGTAAAATTAAATGAAATTAACGATAAAACTATAAAAACAACATACGACAAGGAAATCTGTGAATAACAGTCAAAAAGAAAACAAAGATTCAAGCGTTCTATCAAACAACCTGTATGGACGTTGACGATTGCAGCGGTTTTACGTTCACAGCAATGAAAAACTGACGTTTTTACGTTCGTCCAAAAAGCGTGCCCAACCGAAAGGGAGAAAAACGAGACGAAAGCTGTTGTTACGTCAGTTTACACTTCGGAATCACGTTCGTAAGAGCCCGGCTCCCTTTCCCGGGTGTAATGAAACGACAAGGCTCCGATCTCTCAATTTACTTTCGCGCTCCGACCAGTCAGTCTCACAGTCGCTCATGCGAGACAACCGTGTAAGGATGCCACTTAACCGGCCGTGCAAAAGGAGGAGCACGTAGGTAGTACGAGGAGCGCCGCGAAGATGTCTGCGTTCCGCCATCGCGAGTCGGTCGACGGACGGTCGTCGAATTAACGACGTCGGTCAAATAAGACATTATCAATCGACCTCCGGTGTAATTATTTATAATTTACTTAAACGTCATGTTTATTAAAAAGCTTTAATAAGCGAGCAAGCGGAATGCCCGATGATCGCTCATCGGCTCTACCGAGAAACCGTTTAACGGTTCACCGCGTTCGCGGTTTCGCATTAGATAAGAGGAACGCTCCTCGGGGTTGGTGAAAGAGAAAAAGCCGGGCAATCTTGTGAACAGATGGAAGAGCGCCAACGATGATAAGGTATCGTATATATGTTACAGGGATTGATCGGTCTTTTTGCAGCAAATATTAGCATGCTACGTGGACCGATCCACGGCGGAGCTGATCGATCGGTTAAATATTAAAAACAAACAGAACCGGAAGCTCGAATAATTTTATGCCTGTTAACTATAGACAGGTTTCTTATGTTTGTTTAAAACTGGATGATGTGTAACTGTCATCGATGCACTGAACCGTGTAAAATTTATTGCTGCGATTAGGTGTTGAAATTTTTACAAAATTTTGTCGATCTTAATACGAGCATGGTAACTTTTCTTAAATTTTGCTTTCGATCATCGAATGCAATAACAAACAATTTTCAGTTTTCATTACGTCAGCTGCACTAAAAATTCAACTGTTTTCCGGAAATCGCTGTCTTATTCGAACCACTCGATCACGTTGAAAAAGATTATTCGATCTCAGTGTTGGCAAAACAGAATGTTCTTTCTACTTTAAAAATAAGAGTAACAAAACAATCCAAAGAATTATGCGAAAATTATTGAATTTCCTAGCAGAGTTTAACAGGACCTAGCTCTGTGAGTAAATGTGTAGGAGCAATTTATTTATATAATTATTAACAATAAGAAACACAATGAAATATAACAAAAATATTAAATACACTGAAATACATTCTAGGACACACTCTCTCTTATTCTCTCTCTCTCTTTATCAATTAAAAATTTCAGGTTACCAGGATTGCTGTTATCACCACACATAGACTCTCTTTTTTTATCGCTGTTCAAACTATCAATATCAGGCATATAAAAATCACACAGATCATACTTCGCTACACTCATTCCACAACACGAACCTTAATGTTTATCCATAAGTTTATCATACACACTTTCCACTTTCATACGACGAAACATTCTTTCCCATATCTGATACTCTATGATAACCTTTTTTTATCGCTGTTTACTCTATCAATATCAAACATATACAATTCACACAGATCATACTTCGTTACACTCATTCTACAACACGAACCTTAATGTTTATTTATACGTTTATCATACACACTCTCCACACTCATCCTTTCATACAAACATTCTTTCTCATATCTGATACTCTATGATAACCTGATACTCTATGATTCCACCACAGTCTCGAATACCATAACAATCTAATAACCGCCTGGAATGTACATTCCAGCGAAACCTAACAAGCGAAACGTAGCTATGTAATATTTCTTCACTCGTTTCCCAATGAATAAGAACGAGTTTGCTGGCCACGCTGCGACGAGGAATCAAAGAACGGGAGTACGACAGAAAGGAAGATACAGAAAGATGCAGAGAGAGGGAGAGGGAGAGAGAGGGAACATAATCCCCGCGAGGGTGGCCACAAATTTCGCAGCGTGCAAAATACTTTCGGCCCGAGCGCCGGATTATGACATTATCGGAATAATCGATGGTCACGATTTGCCACGGTTACGCCGACGGCCGCCTTTCGCGCCTCCCTCTGATTTATGAATAAAATGCCGCCCCGGCACCGTGCCCCTCGTTTCGACCGGGACACGTTTCGCACGGGGAGAGATTCGAGGAATGATGCACGGCCCGTTAGCGAATTCAACGAGACAACCGGCGTGGCGCGCACCTTTACGACTCGTGTTCCCAGATTTCTTCTTCTTTTTAACCCTTATGGCTTCAAGCGTGCCTCTCAAGCACCATCAATATAATTAATAATATTATACGAATGCGATCAAGTGGATGCGAATTTAGGAAAATTTCGTAACTGAGGAATTTTTGGTGAACGTGACCGAATGCATGGAGTGAGAAAGGTTTAGAATTAGAAAGACAGGAAACGAGTGTTTGGAAGAATATATGATACGGAAAATGCGAGCGCGTAGCAGAAAGACTTTGACTGTGAAGGTAGAAAGAGTTTGACTGCGTAGGCAGAAAAAGTTTGACTGTGAAGGCAGAAAGAGTGTGATTGCGAAGGAAATAAGAGTTTGACTGTGAAGGCAGAAAGAGTTTGACTGTGTAGGTAGAAAGAGTTTGACTGTGAATACAGAAAGAGCTTGACTATGAAAGCAGAATTTGACTATGAAGGCTGAAAGAGATTGATTGTGAAGGCAAGAAGAGTGTGATTGCGAAGGAAGTAAGAGTTTGACTGTGAAGGCAGAAAGAGTGTGATTGCGAAGAAAGTAAGTAAGAGTTTGACTGTGAAGGCAGAAAGAGTGTGATTGCGAAGGAAGTAAGAGTTTGACTGTGAAGGCAGAAAGAGTTTGACTATGAAAGCAGAATTTGATTGTGAAGGCAGAAAGAGTTTGACTGTGAAGGCAAAAAGAGTGTGACTGCGAAGGATGTAAGAGTTTGACTGTGAAGGTGGAAAAAGTTTGACTGTGAAGACAGAAACAGTTTGACTGTGAAGATAAAAAGAGTGTGATTTTAAAGTCCTGGTTGCTAAGTTGTAAAGTCGTTTAAGTTTTTACTATTAAACTATTTTAAATATACATTTATTAATATTCTAATCGCTTAACTTTATTTTATTCACACCTAAACACTATCATTTCACTCTACTAAACAAATAAAGGTAGAAATTTCCTATATTATCTGCGCAATCATTAAGAAAAACAATATTTCCTTTTTAACAAGAAGCTGGTTTAATCGAACAGCGACCACTGCGCGAAACTTTTGAGCGGAAGTGTATGCCCACGGCCACACAGGCTTGCCACCTACCATTCGATACATTATATCTGTCCCTCTCACCTGCGGGGGGAGGGTAATTCGCGCGAGCCTAATTGCTCGCGTGGGTGGAACTCGTTCCCCGACAAATTCCCCGACACGATCCGTTATCTCGGTTCCGATTCGCGGGAACTGCTCTCGAAACGCCTCGGATCGGACGCTTTCGATAAGATCGACTCGATTTGGGTTAGGTGGTTCGGTTAGGCCAATAGCCCGTGTTATCCACGGGGATCTCGTTAATGGATCCGGGACAGATTCGTAATTTGTACTCGATGGTTGCATGGTTTGAGAAAAGAGATCCTCCTGCGATTTCCAGTTTCATAATACATTTATGTTATTCCCCTGTTCGCCGAGAACTGAACACCTACACGTTATATTTGCCGATTTTACTTACAACGAAGGACAAAAGTATTGGTACACTAGGTACGTTACAAAGTAATTCTGTGAGCGTTAGTTTTATGTTTACGAGAGGGAGATTGAATTTGATGCATGCACAAAGAAATGGGGCGTGCAACAATTTAATAATAATGTAATAATTTTAAAACCTAAATATAGAATAATGCTTTACTTTGGATATTTAGTACACTAATGTTTTAGTATTCCATGATTCTTTGCACGTTAAAGTTGTGAGTGTTGGTTTTATGTGTAAGAGAGGGAGAGTGAATTTCATGAATTCGGGTTTACTCCAAACCCAATAAAAACGTGTGTAAATTTAAAATATTTCCACCTATAAACTACACCAGTTTCGTTAAAATTGTGGTTAACATACGTATCCCACTGTGGAGTCAGTCTGAAAGAAAAGGTTTACATAAGAACGTCTAAAAATATCCTTTTTAAACGCGATATTATAGTATAACTGTTGAATTTTTATGTGTATACATATGTATTTAATTTAGTTATCGATATGTAAATGTACAATGTGTATTGAACATAACGACACCCAGTGTCTAATTAAGCATCATCTATAACCCTGATTCATAGTCTAAAATAATCCTTTAAAGAGTAAGCACGTGTCCATATACTAAGTCTGTCGCTATATAAGAGCAAAACTAAATCACTATAACAGTAAAACCACGCTCTGCTACATTTATTCCACCTCAAAATTATCACGAGCACTCCACTTTCCCGATTCGAGCGAGCCCGGACATCAAAGCGGACAACAAAGGCTTCCAACGAGCACTTTCATCGCTCTGTCTTCGCATTGTTCCTCGCCCGTACAATATCCCCGATGATAACGCCGCGGAACGTATAACACAATATCCTCGTTGTCTCAGGAGGAAAATTGTGTGGCGCGAACCCCGGACGATGTATTTTATTGTTTACGCCAGGGCTGAAAACGCTTGTTACCGCGGCGCGCCGTAAACCACGTGCCCACGTGGTGTATGACTTGCTGACAGTTTACAATAGGATCGGGATTGCCCGACACAGGGGTCGGGGTGACGTCGAGAGAGAACAGTTAACACGTTCCGTGCCAAGCAAGGTTTTTGCCCGGCACGATCTCCAGGCTATTTCATATTTTGACTAAATGCACCGTTAAATATAAGTTTAACACGTTAAGCGCCACGCCGAATTTCTGTGCCGTTCCGTTCAAGCCACAGTTAGCCGTCAGGCGGGCCCCGCCGGGCCACTTGCCGATAGGCGAGCCACAGTATAAACAGATAAACAGATATCTTGTTTTAATAAATTACATTAATATTTTTAAGTATTATATTCTTTTCCTTGAAGCATTGACCAAACAAAAATCGATATCGCATAATTTAAATGTTCAGTCTTACAAGTACGCAAGGACCGACACACGCGCTGCGATAGACGAACGAAAAATCTGTCGCCGGTCCGTAGGGACCGACGTGGCCTGAACGGAAAGTCTCGGAAGACCCATGGCCAGGCCGCCAAGCTTCAGTAGTCGGAGGGATAATGCTTCATTTTTTAGGTAGAAATATAGTTTACAGAATTATATTTGTAATAAAATATATGCTTTCAGCGCATTAAATAAATATGACTGCGTGTACCACCGGTGGTACACGTGGCACGGAATGTGTTAAGGCACGTTGAGCGCGGCGCTGGTCCCCAGGGACCGGCACTGAACGTTCCGTTTGGTCGGCGTTGTTCCCTGGGGAAGACGAGTAATTTTGTTAGATATCGCTTATTTAACACTTGGCCGACCGAATGGGGAGATCTCCTATTTTGTCCTTAACAGAGCGCTACAATTGATTCTATTTGCTTTTGTTATTAATTAGTTGTGAATTAGTATTGTTCATAAATTTTCTAAAATACAATTTTTAATAAATTCAACATCAGCTTAGGATCAATTAATAACAAAAGTAAATAGAATCAATGGCACTGCTTTGTCAAGGAAAAAATGGGTGATCTCTCCATTCGGTTGGCTAAATGTTAAGCAGTGTACACTTTTAATGTTAAATAACCCAAAAATATTCAATAAACACAAAAGGTTTTGTTAGTGGTATTGGACCATACCTTTTTAATTTAATTTACAGAAACGTATGGAATTCAGTAATATTATTATTTTTTAGTAACGCAGATCGCTATTCCATGATCTGAATATTCTGACATTTGGAAGAGTTTGCGAAAAGATAATTGTTTTAATGGTTTCTATTTAGTTAAGGCGTTAGGTTTATAATTTAGTTAAGGCGTATAAAATTGAGAAAAAATTAACGTATCGTACCCAAATTTTGTTTCAAATATGCCGGAAGTATTGTCTTTTACGATACGTACGCATGTTATTTGTTCTCAATTATTCTAACACCTTTAGACCTGTCCTTATGTCACCTATCACGGACTTTTGTCATCGTGAAAGTTAAAAGTCGCGCTGTCATGACGTTGGATTTTTGGTTTCCACGATGACAAAAGTGTTGCAACGACAAAAGTGGACGAATTACCGCCACATGAGGATATACCTTTGGGGCGTGCGGCGTGGAACGCCTCCCTTCACCGTGATGTCTCTGTCGGAACGAGGCGACCAACGCGCTTAACGGTTTCTCTACGCCTCGAGAGAGATGTTAATGTGCACCTTGGCGGCTGATAGATAACCCTGTTCGCCACTCGTCCACCGGCAGCAAGCTGAATGCGTTTGATTAGGGCCTGACTGACATGTCAGATCGTAAATGTCCTGGGTGGGGCACTTGAAACAGTTGCCGTTCAATGGGTTTGTTACGCGCGGCCCTGCATAGTACAATGTGACAACGAGGTTCAACGGGACAACGATCACGATAACGATCTTCGTTCCTGGTTACACGTGTTGATGTCAGCTTTGAAAACTTTTGGATGAAATAAACCACACCCGTGCCCGTGCGAGCATTAGAATTCTTTAGTCGAATTAAAAATAGCTTTTAATCCTTAACGCTAGAACTGTCAGAGCAGTCAAAATGACGGATTGGTGATTATTCATAACAATTTAACGAATTCACTGTGATAAAGCTTCCAAAATTTATTACGATTTTCTGCAGAAAGTATAAATAAAGATTTGTTTTCTCTGTATTCGATATTTTTTCATGCAATTTTTAATTTGATCTGTTCCATGCAAATAAGTGCACTTTAATTGTCGATAGCTTTAGTGTTAAAGGTGCATTAACACTAGAACTACCATAGCAGTCAAAATAACGGATTTATGATTATTCATAGTAACCTTATAAATTCACTTTACCAAGTTTCCAAAATTTATTATGATTTTCTGCAGAAGGTGTAAATAAAGAATTGTTTTCTGTATATTCTATATTTTTTCATGTAATTTTCAATTTGATCTGTTCCATGCAAATAAGTACACGTTAATTGTCGATAGCTTTAGTGTTAAAGGTGCATTAACACTATAATTACCAGAGCAGTAGTGATTATTCATAGCAACCTTATGATTATTCATAACAATTTAACGAATTCACTGTGATAAAGCTTCCAAAATTTATTACGATTTTCTGCAGAAAGTATAAATAAAGATTTGTTTTCTCTGTATTCGATATTTTTTCATGCAATTTTTAATTTGATCTGTTCCATGCAAATAAGTGCACTTTAATTGTCGATAGCTTTAGTGTTAAAGGTGCATTAACACTAGAACTACCATAGCAGTCAAAATAACGGATTTATGATTATTCATAGTAACCTTATAAATTCACTTTACCAAGTTTCCAAAATTTATTATGATTTTCTGCAGAAGGTGTAAATAAAGAATTGTTTTCTGTATATTCTATATTTTTTCATGTAATTTTCAATTTGATCTGTTCCATGCAAATAAGTACACTGTAATAATTAGTAGTTCTAATGTTAAATGCATATCATTGTAATACTACAATATACCATTTAAACGGCCTCAAAGTCATTAGTATTCGCTTATTGCATACTGTTGTAGAATTATCACTGTCTACATGATATATTTTATCGAGTGGCAACACACATTTTTCTTTCAATACTGTCAAATGTGCATATGACATTGACAAATCGAAGCCTATCGAAAATCGGAAGTAGGTGTAAATTGCATTGTTGTTTTGCTCTATAATTATTAAATTTTCAAAGGTAAGTACGTGCAAAAATAGAGAAACCGTTATAAATTATATGCACTAATATATTTTCTGCGGTACAGTTATTGTATTTTGAGATAATGCATTTGTATTTTTATCAGTGTTATTTTCTAGTAAATACATAGTACTGTAGATATACAACAGAAGATTTTTTAATAAATTACTACGAAAAAATTATAAAAAAGAATTGTGTCTTTATTTTTCCCTACATTGGCATATACATGTCTGCATAATATATTTTTTTCAAGGTGTAAAAAAAAAATCATGCATTTAAGGGTTAATGAGTTTGTCGTTTGAACGTAGAAACGTATGTTTGTGAAATGCAAATTGTTATTTTGGGAAACGAAGTGCTTTCAAATTAATCGTTTGTCAAAATTGTTATTTCTTTAAAATAATAACTTTTATTTCTGAAATATTCTGGGTATACTATACATGAGATGGTACAGCAAAATAATTTACAATATTAATATTAGTATTAGAATATTTTATTATACTATACGAAATTGAAAATTAATGCACAATAACGAAACAAGTTTTGAGGAATCCATAAATTAACAAACTACGTTATTTTATTTCCGCAACGGTTATTATAAAGTTGATCAATTTGTCAAAAGCATCAGTGGCTAGTTAAACACGCCACACATTAATTTAAATAATAATTTAAATACTTCAGCCTCCCCTTTATACTCTCTGAATTATCTGTACGTAAATCTGTCTTCCAGCGAGCACTTTATTTCACCTGTTAATCAAAACCAGCCTCGTTGAACAGACAACGAACGAGCCTAACTTTGTCTACGCACGATATACAAAGCCACAGGGATAAAATACGATCGTTAGCCCCGTCGGTTTAAGCATCGATTCCAGGAGGCGATCGTGATGCCTGACCATCTCACAGTGCAAGAATGTCCGCACAACAATGGCACAGATACGATAAAATGACCATAATCGGTCACCCACGAGCTTTCCTTGGTGTTTTCATAGCGGACAGGTTCAGGTCTATAAAACAAGGGTATCGATAGACATCGAGAGCTCATAAAATCGGAAGAAACGAGCAGTTGCTCAAACGAGGTGGTCTGCGATCGTAAAAGAACGCAGGAACAAGTTCGTGGCAATAATGACATTGAAATAGCTTCGATAGAGCCATTTCTATATCTTTCTTTTGTCTTCCGTTCCTGGAAACCTGGCTGGCCTCCGTGGTCAGGCATCACCTTGAGATCCGTTCTGAAGTGTACACCTCTAAACCGTCTCGCGTTTCACGTTTTCTACGGATTCTACACGAAATTGCTCTTTCTTTGGCAGTTTCGATGGGAGATCGTGAAAGGTAGAAGAAACGAGGCACGTTATAATGGGAGTTAAAGGTGCATTAACGACGGACAGCTTGGAAGCGGTTTAGAGTTAAAAGGATCGGTGGAAAAGGTAGGCGAAGTAGAATTTATGATCGTTTCCGTGTGATATGCAGATTAAGCTATGGAGTACATTGCAAATGGTTTTCGAGTTTAAATCGATTTAGTGTGAACTGTAAAGTGATACATGGGTACCGAGTTACGTTTAAGGCGAACGAAAATTTGATTAATGCGAGAAGAATAAGGCAATTGGGTATGCCAGGAATCTGAAGACATTTTTCGAGCTGCAACGATTCATCAGCCTAGAGCTGATTTAAATTTCGATGGATGAACGCAGTTCAATGAAAATTTGAATAAAGCAATGCGAGTTTATCAAACAGTCTACGCTCTTAAAATATTTCAGCTTTTGCCATTGTAATTCAATAAACATATGAAAGTGTGCATGTTTAAAGACTTTTATTGTGCATTTCCATCAATATTGACATCAATCACTGTATTTCAAATATTCAAGTAGGTAATACGATCAGTTCTGGAATGTATTTTATATATCTGTATAGTGAATTTCATTTTAACTGCATCCCCGTGTACAGTAATGTAATTGAAGTGTAGTTACATTTGTTATTAAGATACAGTTGTTACCATTATTTTTATTTTTATTACTTTTATCATTGTTGTTATTACTACCTTGTCTCACTCTAACTGTTTACTTTTATTTCGTTGCTACTACTTTTCTGCATTTCTGTCTCTGTCTCGTGCGATCAATACCATAATAGTTTGCAACAACGGGTTTACCTTGTTAACATAATAAATATTATTATAATTATTATTATTGTTGTTATTGTTGTTTTTGTTGTTGTGATCCTAGTGAATTCTCAAAGGATTTCCACTCCACGGGCTATGCCAAGTTCATGCCAGTGCTTTATTGTAGGAATTTTCTTACTATTGTCGCTGTGTTAAGAATGACTGCTTTTTGAATGTGAGTGTATGTATGTTGGCAAGTATAGTACTTATAAATTCTGTATGAATGTTTTTGGGGTGATACCTGCTGTTGATATTATGAACGGTAGTATTGTTACTATTATTATATATTATGTATTATTATTATTATCATATATTATATATTGTTATTACTACTATTGTCATTGTTATTAATATTAATATTATTATTATTACTATTATTATATATTAGGTATTATTATTATTATTATTATTATTATTATTATATGATATATTTATATTATTATTATTACTATTATTATATGATATATTAATATTATTATCAGTACTACTATTATATGATATATTATTATTATTATTATTATTACTATTATTATATGATATATTAATATTATTATTATTACTATTATTATATATTAGGCATTATTATTATTATTACTATTATTATACACTATGTATTATTATTATTATTATTATTATTGTTATTGTTATTGTTATTATTATCATCAAGTTATTTCGAGAAAATTGAATGTGGAAAATACTGTTATCATCTGCAAATATAAATGGTCCCAATATACACAGAGCTCGGTTCGACTGTTGTGAAGCCAGCAGCTGTAGAACGCACAGCGTGATAAATCAAGGGAATGCAAATCACGATCGATAATGAATTTCGCTCGGATAATTAACAATCGGTCTCATTGGCGAGTGCAACGCGCGACAAACGCTCGTGAAGGGTACGTAACGATGTCCGTTTAATCACAATTTGCGCGGCTAGATTTTTACGAATGATTAATTAGCCACCACGCTGGGGACAGCCGATTAAATTAAACCATTCATCGGTCTGTAAGATCGTAATTAGTTAACCGTTGTCGTCATTGCACCGCAGGAATTTACAACGCAATAATTGCGGTATTTCGTAGAAAAATCGCAGAGCAAAATCAAAATAACGATCGAGGATCTCGTAGCATGAATGATCGTTGTCAAAAATCTTGACAGCTTTGATAACGATAATGAATTCTATTAGGTCGTCGCATACGAAATGGTGAGGATAAATTTTGTTTTTGTACTTTACGAATTAGGATTGCTAGTAAACGTTGATTGTTTTGGGACAAAACGGAGCATAAAATTCACTAAGTTTAAACGTAGCATCTTCGTTAACCCTTTCAGTGCTGAATACTGAAATGCTTTACGTGGATAGTATTATTGGTACTCATCCATTAGTAATTGTGTTGCAGTAAGTGGAAGATCGAAAAACAAACGTATATTGTTGCGTTCTAAATTAGGGTACAAGTGTATACAACGACAACCCTATACCTGCCTAAGCTGAAAATGAAAAACACAATTAAAATGGAAAAAAGACAAAAAATGAAAAAAAAAACGAATTAAACAGCCATTTCTATAAAAATCCTTCATACCATCAAAAATTAGAAATCTTTAACTTTAAAATTGTCTTTGTTTTATACAATTTTGATAAATTTCAGCGAAGTTATGTCAGTTTAAAGATTGAGTGAATATGGAAATAGTTTTCATGCGTTCTAAATTAGGGTACAAGTATATACAATGACGACCCTATACTTGCCCAAGCGTCCTCAATAGAAGGGAAGCACAATCTAGCCCTTCCATCCTACAACACTTTTAACCCCTTGCACTATTTTGACGAGTCTGACTCGTGATGAAAATTTTAGGCCAAACATGGATGTCACGAGTCGGACTAGTTGTTCAGTTCCAGATCAAACATGAATATCACGAGCTTGACTCGTACTCGACATTTCAGGCCGAACATGAATATCACGAGTCTGACTCGTGGTCTTAATTTCGGGCAAAATTGATATTTAATTGTTTATTTATATTGTGTCGTTCAGTTTTAGGTTTGATATTAGTGAGATAATCAGAAAACTTATTTCAGTTCAAATACTACTACCGCGGATTTGCTTGTACATATTTTTATTTCGTTATTAATTAATTATATTATTATTACTTATTCAGAATTTGTTTTAATCTTATGTGATAATTAAAGTATATATAAAAGTTTTTGATTCAAATTCATTTGAATTTCACAAGAGTTCCATCGCGTGGATAAGATGGGTCTCAAGTTTCGGCACGAGCGCTCCACCGCTCGTCCTTCACCGCGACAATTGTGGCAGTCGCGTTTGGCCTGACTTTTTTCGAGGTTCCGAATAGTGCAAGGGGTTAAGCACTGGTGATTGGTTAGGGCTAGCCGTCACTTTTAGTACGAATATCGGGCAATCACAAGCATTATAAGACAAGTATGAAAGGAGACCTACCAGCCTATACATTAAACTGAACATATCAACTCTGGCGTTTCAATTTTGACACCTGAACAACTCTCAATCGCAACATTACCAGACTCATCAAGAACAAACCGTTTTGCCATACAAGACGATTACAATAAGGTCGGAAAGTCTTTCGAGACCAACATGACCGTTCTCGCAGCTAAACTGAACAAAAAAAGGAATATTGTTTGGTTTGTTAAAAAAGAAGCAGAAAGAATCGAGGAAGGCTGTTCTGATTATGAATCCTTCAATTTTTATATCCATTGTTAAAATGATTTCTTTTTATTTGTCTGTCTATCGTTATAATTCATTAATCGTGCTTTATCAATTCGACCATTAATTATCAAGCATTTATCTCATGCACAATTAATGGCGCATAACTCATGTATGTTAATGACACTTTCTGTTGCCAGCGAATTCATGATAGCTGCTGTTATCTTTATTTTATTCCGTTCATTTTTCGGGAATCCGCTGGTGTGCAATTAACATTCTCGTGAGAAAAGCAGCAATTAAATGTCGGTCGAGCGGAATCGACTTTTCTCTCTTTAGTATCGCACAGTGATATATCACCTTTAAATAAAGTAAATACAGCAATAATAATTACGGAGAGTTGATCTCAGAGCAATCAAGCTTGTTCAAAGCGAACTTTATATTAGCATAATAGATTTTAAAAATCTGGAAGTGCTCCTTTAAAATTTTAGATTAGATACGAAAATAATTAGTGCCTTGTAAAGAAATCTTTTATTTATCAATGATTTATGTGATACATTTTATTATTCTTATACCTTATAAACGATTCTTTAAAAATGTAGACGTACAAAAACATTTAACCCCTTATCTTATGATTCTTGCACGGCTGCTCACTATTTTAACAATGTATCAATAAATAAAATATTATATCAACATTTATGTAATTACAACAAATTTAAAGGATTCAGTCTGCGCTCAATTTGTAAAAAAATAAATAATCTGAAACAGAACTATTGCTGGACGATATTAATGACTATGTAAAATGATCCAGCATTCGATTATGACAAGAATGTTAATCCGATGAAGACTTGCGAAATTCAGAAATACTGAGCAACTCGATATCGACTACTTATCTCTAAGAAAAATAATTAACTGAGCAAACATACACGTACTTTTTACATCTACATAAACAAGACGTTGTATGCTTGAATTTCTACTTAAACTTTTATAAATTAGTCACTTAAAAGATAGTGAAAAGCAGTCGAAAATTATATAATTATGAATATAATGCAATAAGTATCTCCAGCTAGACCTAATAATTCAACCCTTTGCATTCAAAACGTGACTTTTAGTTGCCCAATAATACTAACTTCAATCACTTTCAAATTTTGAAATATTTACTAAGATTCGCTTATATTAAGCTTCATGTAGTTTAGTTAAGTAATACATTGAAACTTACGTATTCAACCCTTTGCGTCTAAAAATTTGCGAAACTATCGTTTAATGACTGACATGGTCACATCTCGGGTACAGATTAATATTTTGGTCAATATTTTCGGTTAATATTTTGTTAATATAGAAAAATATCAACACTTCGACTAATTAGCAGTATTAGGTGCTTCGAAAGTCTTTAACCCTTTGATTACAGTGCGACATTCGCTTGTCCATCGCTACGACTGATTGACTAAAATGTACATTTGCTAGTTGCAGTTGTTTCGTTACATGAATTCAAAAATTTTATGTTAGATCAGTTTAGTAAAATTATAGTACGAAAAATTTAAAGGGCGTATAGTGTTATACGGTTTTCGTATACCCCTGGTTGGATGGGACATATTTGTTTCTCTTTTCTTATTAAGGGCAAGAATTCACGTTTGTGTTAATAAAGTAACGATTCTTAATATTTTTATTGCGGTCTCGAACGTAGGGCCTACACGCATTCTGTATTTATCGGGACCCATGCGGAGCGGACCGGTTTTGTTTTCGATTACGCGAACGGATCGGTTGAAATTGCCGCAATCCATTTGCTGTGAGAAAGATTTAATCGAGTCGTGATGCGAGAAAGACATCGGCGGAGGTAATGATGCCGAATTCAGGAGTGCTGATGAAGGCGATAAAATTGGGTTGAGTTATCTCTCGTTTAAGGAAGATCATGGGTTAATCGATTATCCGATCCAGGAAGCAACATTTCGTTGGGAATTTAAAATGAATTTATTTGATTCAGCCTAAACGAATTCGCCTGAATTTTGTTCGATTTTTATATAATATTTTATCCAGAAGGGATAATTGAAATAAACTGTTAGACGCTTGAAACTAATTAGAAAATTAGAGATTACGGATTAGAAAAAGGTGTCTTTGTTAATTCTTTTATACTAGTTTTTATACTAGGTATACTAGCTTTTGACTTAAATCACTTTCATAATCAGAGACTCATATATAATCTGTAAGTTTAGTGTTGTTTCTTAAGAAAGTTAATTTTAATCTTACGTTTTCATTTTCTAGCCATGAATTCCTCAAACGACCCTCTATTATACTATATTTCGCACATTTTTACATATTACGTACACTTAAATCTTACCTAACAGTTCACTTACTGCTAAACTAATTAGTGAACATGAAGTTAAAGTGTTATGTTCAGTTAGGGCTTAGAAAAAGCTGTTTTTGTTAACTCTTTTATATTAGTTTTTGACTTAAATCACTTTCATAATCAAAAACTCATATGTAATCTGTAAATTTAGTGTTGTTTCTTAAGAAAGTTAATTTTAATCTTACGTTTTCATTTCCTTGCCATGAATTCCTCAAACGACCCTCTATTATACTATATTTCGCACATTTTTACATATTACGTGCATTTAAATCTTACCTAAACGTGTAACAGTTCACTCACTACTAAACTAATTAGTAAACATGAACTTAAAGGGTCATGTTCAGTTAGGGATTAGAAAAAGGTGTTTTTGTTAACTCTTTTATACTAGTTTTTGACTTAAATCACTTTCATAATCACAGAGTCATATATAATCTGTAAGTTTAGTGTTGTTTCTTAAGAAAGTTGATTTTAATTCTACATTTTCATTTGCAAGCAGCAAATTCTTCAAACAACCCTCTATTATCACTATTCCTACCGACACTTCACGTATACCTATTAGGTAAGACAGACTACAAATTTTTCCCAGAAAATAAACAGTGAAAAAAGAAGTGAATATTGAAAAATGTATTATACATATATTTGAGGAAAAGTCGTAAAGTTTAAAGGCGATTCAATTACGTTGTATCTATGAAATTCTAATCGAAATTTAAAAAATGGTGATTTGACCGGTCGTGGTAAGAACAGTGTTATACTATACTTCGTACATTTTTACATATTATATGTACTTAAATCTTACTTAAACGCGTAACAATTCATTTACTACTAAAAGCGCAACAGATAGTTCGACCAAAACGAGGAAAGCTCTCGAAAGCTGAGCAACCAGAGCGAACATTCCACCGTTGCAGCATGCGCCAAGCGGATCCGGGCTCCGGAAAACAAACGCCTGCCTCCCAAAAATAATTCCCTCCCTCGCCTTTTTTCTTCTCGATCCCTCGCGGCTCTGGTTTCTGCGTTTGTGGCATTTCGGCGCGTGTAAACGTGCAAAACGGAAATTCGAGACCGGTCCAGCTGTGCTCCGTGAGGCTGCCGCGTCGACAGATGCGGCACGAGCAATAATACGGTGGCATAACCGCATGGAAAGCCGTAACAATGGCCGCGCGGAGGCTGTCGGATCGTTAGCTGGTGAGACAATGGCTGAAAGACGGAGTCGTGAAACATGGCGGGCTAATTCACGAGACCGACTAGAAAAAAGCTTTCTTTGCCCCTGCGTCTACCCCCGTGTCGGTCCCGTTTCACGGGTATTGGTTTTCCCTGGCCCACAGCGTTGATCTTTATCGACGAGATCGTTGCGTCGATCTCTTCTTTTCTCATGGAAAAGAATATTGTCCCGGGTGGCTGCCAAGGGATTTGGGGGTCGCGGTTAGGTCTGAACAGTAGGGGACGACAAGGGCGATTATGAAAATATTTGGGTAACGTCTGGGGTGAAAGCTACGGGACGAAAATTTAGCCTGGGATCGGTGAGGGATGGACCGTTACGCGGTAACCTAAGAGAGGAAATTGTAGAAAAAATGGCGGGAAGTTTCTAGCCCTTTAACTCTTTAACAGGGTCGTTACAGTGAGTCTTAAGCTAGGGGTCAATAATGATAAGAGGGGAAACCGTAGAAAAATTGGCGGGAACTTTCTAACTCTGTCGTTACAGTAAATCTTAAGCTAAAGATAATAAGTGGGGGATCCGTAGAAAAATTGGCGGGAACTTTCTAACCCTTTACATTTTTAACTCTGTCGTTACAGTAAATCTTAAGTTAGGGATCAATATTAACAAGAAGGAAAAAAATGGCGGGAACTCTCTAACCCCTTAACTCTTTAACTCTAACGTTACAGTGAATCTGAAGTTAGGGGTTGATAATAATAAGAGAGGAAATCGTAGAAAAAATGGCGGGAACTTTCTAACCCTTTAATTCTTTAACCCGGTTGCTATGGTATATCTTAAGTTAAGAGATCAATACGTGTTTTGTGAATATAATACCTGAAAGTATAAAAATTTTAGGTACGTTTATTGCGTAGTGATATGTACTGTAACGTATGAAAATAAAGATGAATATAGCAAAATTCTGAAAAGTTGTTGGTTTCTTACAAGTATTTGTAAATTTAAGTACAGTTACACTGCATTCTTAAAATCGATAAAATTTATATCGATTTTATCACTACTCTAATAATAATTATCAGTAAATGGTGAATTTGTATGCATTTCTGAGAAATCTAGTTACGTCAAAAGGTACAGCATGCACATACCATGCAAAAATGTAAAAAATATCCAAAGCACACGTTATAATATTCAGAGATTAAAAGAAATCTCTACTAATTTTGTTTATCTAATCATGAATTTGGATAAAAGTCCATAACCTAATTATAACAAACATGTCTGATTTAAATACTTTAATACAGTATTACAGATTCTATTATTTTGTGTCTCTGATTCTCTAATTCAAGTCCAAGAAACGTTACTATTTACAGCTGTACACAGTCTGCTTAATTGAAACTGACGAATGAATTAATTAATATTATTCACGAAGTATTAAACATCTTCATTTCCTTTTTAACATCTGAACATCCTCAAGTTTGATTAGAGTATCGAAGACTTTCGCGGCCGACTGTGGTGTCGTCGCTATTTCTAATTTCTCCGCCATCTTCCCACGGTGCCCGTTCAGGCAGAGTTTCACGCGTGGATTTTTATCAAGGCATCGTCTTGCACAACGTTAATTCGTGTCACGAAGATATGATATACCCTTCCCAGTTCTATTAGCCGCGCTCGTCGTTCATCAATTCGTTCGCTCGTTAATCTTACGTTTCGAGTGACATAATCTCATGGTTCGTTACCTACCCTTTTAATTGCGGCGCCAAAGAAAGAGCATTTAAGCTTGACGAATTGCTCACGATTTCGTGAAACAGCCAAAGCAACGCCGGGAACTAATTGCGATAAATCTTCCGCGGTTTGACGCGGTAAATCACAACCGATCTCTCCAAATGGGAAATTGTCGGTTTCCTATAAATTTCGCTTTTTTTCTGCGATAATAAATACCTACTATTGGAGGCCGGAGGAATTGTTGGGACGGCAGTGGGATTAGAAATATCTTACTTTGCGAATTTCCTATTTTGCAGTGTCGTACAGCAGGTAGAAATGGTTGGAAGAAGACTTCGATAAAAATATGGCCTCAATCATGTTTTTAACTCAGGTATAATCGGCGAAGTTAATAGGTTTGGCATTAGCTATCGATGATCCATACTAATCGACATGGGATAAAACTTCTTTGATCAAGGAACAAATATATTTTTTGCAATGTTTATACCTAGTATACCTAGTATATAAATTAAACAGTAATATTTCGACTTTTATTAATTCTATAATAGAACAGTGTGTTTCTCTGACTATCAAATGTCACACTGAGGTCTCTCACAAGTTCCAAAAAGATTAGAGAAATACTTCTGGGTTATTAAATATTATACTATGGAAGCTTGTACTTCCTATACATATCATAATTAGACTACGAATTTTTATGCAAATTCGAATCTTTATAACTTACAATTAACCTTTGATAGTCTGTACACATTCGCGTATTATACCTACGTATTCGGAGTTTCTATAAATGCGTGAAAACATGCTGTCGAATTATAATCATATCACTCTCACTATAGTAAATTGTATTTTTATTTATAATAATAACAAAATTTGTAGATATGTAAATAACTTCTTAAATAACTAAACACTGACGTGCAATGTGCATAATTCGCAGCGCGGAGCGAACTGCCGTAACGAAAGGGTTAAAAACTCAGTTTCTAACATAATTGTAGGAAGCGGGATTCTGCGGGTCGCGGGGCGGCCAAGGAAAACGGTTGAATGAGAGAAAAACAATTGACAGTGGTAAGAAAAAAATATGGTGACGTAGACGGCCTTTTCGTGTTCGGGTGTCCTACCTTGCAACCAAATGTATTCTCTGTGTTGTACGTCGATTTAGCCGCGAGAGCGGTGTTTTGCTCCCGAAAGACTTCCCGACTTCATTCTAATCGCCTTGTATGGCGAGAAGGTTTGTTCTTGATGAGGTTGATAATGTTGCAATCGGAAGTTGTTCAGGTGTCAAAAATTTGAACGACAGAGTTCAGTTGTTCTAGTTTAACCCTTTGCACTCTGCGTCATCTCGGACGTATTGGATGGACGTATTCTCGGTTCTTCAAAATCACTATTTTTTTTTATATATCTTGGTAACTGTACCATATTTTGATTTGATGCCTTGTGCCATTTTAGCAGGAAACTTCACAGAAACATGCATTTTTGAAAGGTTGCACTAGGATAAGTTGATTCCCTGGAATCTCTAATAAATTCTAATGTCCTCTGAGAGGAGACAACAGAGTACAAAGTGTTAATATATATGCTAGTATTCTCCCTTTGCCGATCTTCGTGGTTGTCCTACAATGCTTTCAATTGCCTGATATTTATACTAAAAGTGACGGCTATCTCGAACCAATCACCATTGTTTGAAAGCGTTGTTAGGAAGGGAGGTCACTGCTTTCCTTCTACCGAGGATGCTTGAGCAAATACAGGGTCGTCATTGTACATACTTCTACCCTAATTTAGAATGCAACATTCTCTATAACAAACCTCTCAACAATATACTTTCTATAATAAATTTCCCCACATAATTGTCTCCAGTTTCCATCGAAACGTTACAAGGAACAGTCGGAGAAGAGTCGCGTGGCTGATCGAGAAGCATCGTTCGAATCGCGTCGAAACGAAACCTGAAAAACGTAGCGATTGAATTCACGTAGCAGGGCGACCAATGAAAACGGTTGAATGAGAGAAAAGCAACTGACAATAGTAAGAAAGAAAGTTGGTGGCGTAGACGGCTTTTTCATGTTCGGGTGTCCTATCTCGTAACCAAATGTATTCTCTATAACAAACCTCTCTCAACAATATACTTTTTATAATAAATTTCCCACATAATTGTCTCCAGTTTCCAGCGAAACGTTACAAGGAACAGTCGGAGTAGAGTCGCGCGGCTGATCGAGAAGCATCGTTCGAATCGCGTCGAAACGAAACCTGAAAAACGTGGCGATTGAAATCACGTAGCAGGGCGACCAAGGAAAACGGTTGAATGAGAGACAAGCAATTGACAATAGTAAGAAAGAAAGTTGGTAGCGTAGACAGCTTTTTCATGTTCGGGTGTCCCATCTCGTAACCAAATGTATTTTCTATAACAAACCTCTCTCAACAATATACTTTCTATAATAAATTTCCCCACATAATTGTCTCCAGTTTCCATCGAATCGTTACAAGGAACAGTCGGAGAAGAGTCGCGCCGCTGATCGAGAAGCATCGTTCGAATCGCGTCGAAACGAAACCTGAAAAACGGGGATCGCGCGACGAGATCGCGTGGCGATCGAAATCACGTAGCTGGGCTCGTATTTCACGGAAGGCGTTTCCTTTACCGCATCGATTCCGCCGTGCCAGAGGAATTCCTGGTGCGTCCGCGGCCAGGCAACAGGTTACTTCGCCGCGCGTTCCACGGCTGTCCACCTTGCGCGCCGTGCCAACAGCCTACACGCGTATACCGGTCGCATGATTAAGTCCTTCGATTACTGCGCTCATCACACGGATGGACGGTCGCGTACACGAGGACGATTCATAAACGCGATTCGATGGGACGCGCCAGCGAAACTGCTGGACAAATCGGAGTCAGGAAGCTGATTAGCAACTTTGATCGGGGATTTCTTTCGGCGGTTAGATTCGGTAGCGAGGTATTCGCGGTTTCAACGCTTTACCTGCTGGAAGAGTAATATATCTTTGCACTCGAGAGCGAATTATTACGCGAAAAGTCGAGATTAACCCCTTAACAACGTTCGTCGCCACGTCACCCATATTTGGGTGACGCTCTTTTTCTTGAAGTTAAACAGGATTTAAAATTGGAATTTTAAAAGGAATTCAATGGAATAAGCATTGAAGTATAATATATATAAATATAAAATACATAAAATAGAAATGAAAAATAGAAATCTTTGCAATTTCGATATTGAAGATGCATCACGTTCTGGAAGGCCAGTTGAAGCTGACGAGGACCCAATAAAGGCATTAATTGATGCAAATCGGCGAATAACAACTCGTGAGACCACTGAGAGATTAAATTCATCGAATGGACGATATGTAATTCAATAAAATATTTATTCACTATAAGAAAATCGGCTTTCATTTTCATAAAAAAAAAAACAACAAAAATCGACTCCAGTGACGGTGTTTCATTTTTCTCCAGTGTCTTATAATTGTTTCGATCACGTGTAGTTACTTTATCTTGTTACTGTTTCGTCTCGTTAGACGACGTATACTAATTATGTAGGAATACGATCGAGTGGATGCGAGTTTGGGAAAGTCTGAAAAGTACGTGAGTTGGGCGATTGTCGTGTGAATGCAGAATGGTTGGACTCGAATGTTTCTAAAGTGCGAAAGATGAGTACTTGAGAAAACGTTGCGACTGAGAAATTCTGGGTGGTCGTGACCGAATGCATCGAGTGAGAAAGGTTGACAATTAGAATGAAAGAAAACGAGTGTTTGGAAGAATATATGACGGGGAAAATGCGAGCGCGTGGCAGAAAGTGTTTGAC
>JAOPTO010002341.1:68564-100894 GCA_033822845.1 Tetrapedia diversipes
TCTTACGAAACTATGTTTTACCCTGAATATCGCTAACTACTTTTCCTTTTACGAATTTCGGTTAATTATTTCAAGTAGAAGTGTAGAAGCTACGCTAGGGAGTTTCTTGATAATTGTTGGTAGTTTAAAGACATTTTACATGAAACTAAAAAAGTATTACGAAATTATGTTTTACCCTGAATATCGCTAACTACTTTTCGTTTTACGAATTTCGGTTAATTATTTCAAGTAGAAGTGTAGAAGCTACGCTAGGGAGTTTCTTGATAATTGTTGGTAGTTTAAAGACATTTTATGTCAAACTAAAACAGTATTACGAAATTACGTTTCACCCTGAATATTACTATTACCTTTTACGAATTTTGGTACGAATTCTTTCATGTAGAAGTGTAGAAGCTACGCTAGGGAGTTTCTTGATCATTGTTGGTAATTGAACACACTTTATGTCAAACAAAAAATTTTATTTCAAATTAAATGCTGGGTAATTGTTAAAATTTGAATGCAAGAAGTTATAGTGTTTTATGAAAAACATTTAATATCTAAAGTTACGATAAAATTGTTATTAATTATAGTATTAATTGCCAACTGATAGTGTTTAATTTAGAAACATGAAACTATAGTAGAATTAAAATTCATACAGGATCAATTAATAGCGCTATTTTTTATTTAATAATTACTGTTAATAAAGGATAGTGTTTCAAGTAAATAATTTCTATACTACAAACTTTAACAAACATCAAAAAGAACTTATTAAAAATCATTCTCACCAAAATTTCAAGTAACTTCTACCACAAACTCATACAATTCACCAACAAAAATGTGCATAAATTCCTGAAAAAATGTCTGCAGAAGCTATTGAAAATTGTCTTCGCGAACACTTGACTCTAATCAAATCGAGTACTTCATGTAACTCCCTATCAGCGTCCCGCAGAACTCGATAAAAGCGAAACCCATTAAAGAGATCGGTTTCCACGTCCAGATCCATGAAACGGAGAAAACGTCCCGAATCGATTGGTCCATTACCATTCCAACAGAGGAAGTATCGAGGTACAATTAGTGGATTGACGGAAGCCAGCCGTCGATCGAGCTACTGCTGAAGAATGTGTAATCGTTAGCGATGCAAATGAGATGATTCGTCGAAACGAGTCGTCTTCGTCGGGAGGAATATTCATGGCGCGCTGCAGGGCTCATCGAAATTTTTCTAGGACAAAGAGAACGTCCTCCCTCCCTCCCCCCTCTCTCTATATCTCTCTTTCTTTCGTTCTCTCTCTCTTTTGCTCCCCCCTCTCCCTATATTGCTCCCTCTCTCTCTTTCATTCTACCTCTTTCTCTCTTTTTCTCTCTTTTGCTGTCTCTCTCTATTTCTATCTTTTTTTCGTTCTTTCTCTTTTTTGCTCCCCCCTCTCCCTGTATTGCTCACTCTCTCTCTCTCCCTCTCTTTCGTTCTGTCTCTTTCTGTCTCTTTTTCTCTCTATTGCTCTCTTTCTTTCATTCTCTCTCTCTTTTGTTCTCCCTCTCCCCCTTTCTCTGTATTGCTCTCTCTCTCTCTCTCTCTCTCTCTATTGCTCAATTTTTTTCATTCTCTCTCTCTTTTGCCCTCCCTCTCCCCCTCTCCCTGTATTGATTTCCCTCTCTCTCTTTCTCTCTATTGCTCACTTTCTTTCGTTCTCTCTCTTTTTTGCTCTCTCTTTCTTTTGCTCTCTCTTTCTTTTTCTCTCTCTCTGTTTTGCTCTCTCTATCTTTTTCTGCCTCTTTCTTTTTCTCCCTCTCTCTTTTTTCTCTGTTTCTCTTTTGCTACCTCTCTCTCTCTCTCTCTCTCTTTCTTTTACTCGGATACCGCATCGTTATTATCGTGGAAACTCGTCCGTTTGTGATGTAGATGAGCCGCGTTATCAGTGAACTAACTCCGACGCAGATAAAATTCGATGTCAACGAACGCTCCCCTCTAACCGTGTCCTGTGTTAGACATTTCTGTCCTAATTGGCTGCGAAGCTCGTGAACACGCATGCCGTGAATAATGAACAAATCTACCTGACTGTGGCCTCGTCGAGCGGCGATCATCCACGATCTGTGAGCGGAGCTTCTTCCTCCCCCGTTATCGGAGCCGATAACAGGTGGAACTTGGCGGTGCTTGATCGCCTCCACCTCTCGTTCATGTATTCCAATTAAAGCCCCGCCCGAGGGGTTAACGGTGACAGAACAATTTGTAACTGGCACGAAACTTGTTATTGCTGTTAGTTTCGATACAGACGATTAGAGATTCGCGCGTTAAGGTATGTCCGCGAGATCAAGACGAACACCAGCGAATACGAACGAAAACCAGTAAGCACGAGCACGTTTCTGGCGAACGATCGTGTATGCTCGTTAACCTTTTTAGTTTAGGGAAAGGAAAAGGTTTAGGGAAAAGCTCATAAAAACCGAAATTAGAATGATATTTACGAAATTCAACAACAAGCATATTACGAAATAAAAGAAAAAATTGAAACGTTTATATTGATATATAAACGACGGTTAATAATGATATATTAGCGACCCTGGGGTTGCATTTCTAAATAATTATTTAACGCTAGGTTTACGGGACTTGTCAATTTGATGGGTTTCGAATTTTCTGAGCAAAATTTGCAAAAACAATTACTATTATTCCCAGCAATTTTTGCTAACTTTTATTGATGAAGCGATACAAATATACCCAAATCTATTTCCCTCTCAGTCCTGCAATTTCAAATTCTGTTTGATACATACCTTATTCCTCAGTATATGTATATTAGAGATAGATATACAAGAAATTGTCCGTAAATCTAGTGTTAAAGATTTAAATATGGTGACTCACAAATTTGATCAAATGATCAAGCTACACCTTTTATTAAGTGCAATTTTATTTTTTTGATAAGCTGTCCCCTTTTGTTATAGCATTACAATTTTTCATCACTGTAATTTATAACTAGCAGTTATGTTTCAGTTAACCCTAGGTTTACAGGACCCTGAGCAAAATTTGCAAAAACAATTACCATAATTCCTAGCAATTTTACCTAACTTTTATCGATGAAGAGATACAAATATACCCAAATCTATTTCCCTCTCAGTTCTGCAATTTCAAATTCTGTTTGATATATACCTCATTCCTTAGTATATGTATATTGAAGATAGATATACAAGAAATGTTCGTAAATCTGGTGTTAATTATCCTCCGTAATTATTGACTTTCCTTCTTTTGCCCGGAAAAGACGTAAATGAAAAAAAGTCCTTCGACATTAAACGTCTAAGAATAATTTATGCTCGACCATAAAGGTCAATCGGACCAGGCGTCAGGGTTATCGAGGAGAATCCTCTTTTCGAAGAGGCTTTCGCTAGGAAATATTCGAAAATAGAATGTTGACAAGTTCAAAGGAGCCCCCATGTCGTCTTTTTTATAGTCACTTTTCAATTTATCGAGTTTATCTTGAACTTTCCTCGGATTTTCAATGAATAACCACCGTCCCTTTGCTTCGTTAGTGTTATGTATTTCAAAGTTTTGAAATCTTCATGCGTCTGCTATGATATCATAATTTCAACCCTTTGCTTTATAATCACGTGTCATACTAGAGATACAGAACATAGTCCAGCAGTTGTGACAAAATTTTTATTCAATTTTAACCGCATCCTTAATTTACGAGGCTAAGAATTATCAAGTGCAAGTTGTTTCTATTGCTACAAAAATATTTTTACTTGTTATAGCGTTAAAATAATAAATAATTAGGGTTAATTGGTGGTTAGGGTTAATAGTGAATTAATTCACTAATTAAGAATAGAACTGTAGCATTGTTCATAATTCAGGGAAAAACGGGCAATAAATATTTTCAAATAATTCTCAACTCAGATAATTGATTCTAAATATAAAATTTCCGCCCGAACTTAACGATCGAAGATCTAACGAGCTTCTCCCACACCCTCCCGCCCCCCTGTTTTCATTATGGCAACGTAGAACCACGATTCGGCTGACCGATCGAACAGCTTAATCTTCGTAAACCAGTGATGAGCAACCTTTGTTCTATAATGTGCCAAAATTAAGAACTTAATATTCCATACTACAATAAATGCACATATAAATATATATAAATGCAAAAACATATTAAAAGAAAATTTAATTTACAGACTGACTTTGCCATTTTCAACAATGAAACATAGTTTAATTGGTACAATATTTGACTAGGGTGAAATAAAACAAATTAATTAATTAATAAGAAGTAGCACGATAAATAAAATTCGTATTCTATGCTAATTACAAAAAATAATGTTCTACCCTAATTACGATAAAAATAACTATATGAAGAATATTTGCATACCATTTATAAGACTATATTTTGCATCGCCTTGTAGTCTTAAATTCTTGTCTTTTTTTTAATTTGTTAGAGTGCCGCGGGTTGCTCATCACTGTCGTAAACGAACGAAGTTTGTGCCGGCGCCTCTTAATTATTTATCTTCGAATATATGTTCACCCGAAAAAGGGGGCGGCGAGCCGGGTTATTGGGTCATGTTTAATGGAGCTGCCCAGAAACCGACGTGACAATGCATACACAGGGCCCAAAGAGAGAGAAAGAGAGTGAGGGAGGGACCCCTCCCCGGTTCGAACCCTTTTCAATGGGCCAGAGAGATACCGATCTTCGATAAGCAGGTACACATCGAACGATATTATCTGCCGGCGTAGTTCACACGGCCAGAAGAAAGTGAAACCAGTTTGATACCGGAGAGTGTGCGTTCCCTTTTATTTTCGACGCTTGGACGCGCGCGAGTGCACGCGCGATGCGGCCGCGTTCATTCTCGTAGACCTGTTTTTTTCGCCAACAAACGGGTCTTCGTCGTTCTACGGAAAACCGTAAATGCCGAAGATGGAGGGAGGAAAGGAGAAAGAGAGGGAGTGTGAGAGAAAAAGAGTATTTACGTGTGCGTATCTACGAGTTGTTGTGGCGTTAAGTGTGCGTCTGTGTGTGTGTGTGTGCGAGAGAGTAGAAATGCAAGTACGCATCTGTGATTAATCGAGCCTGGTTTCAAGCTTGCTGCGATTAAGCTCTTCGACCTGTGCCAAGATCGACGGCAGAGAAATCGATACCGAGTAACCCTTAGCTGTGTGTACTCGTATGTTAGTGTTGCGAAGTTTATGGTTCGATTTAAGATTGATAGCTAGAAGAATGTAGAATTGTACGTAACGATTTTCGAGAGTTTCGAGTGTTTTGTTAGTAATTTCTAAAGATGAAATATGCATTGCGTGAAACAGGCGAAAAGGTAACGATCATACTGGTAAAAGGATGAGGAGAATTTATTTAAGACTAAATATAACGATAAAATGGCATACCCTAGGATGTCTGCAAGGAAAAATAGTATCTTATCTACAATTTATGCCCATTGGTCCTTCAATGAGCAAAGCTAATTTGACTCTTCAATCACTCGAATTTTAGGCGTAGAGTAGATGAGTAGTAGAGGTCCTAGCTATTGTCAATCAAGCTGATAAGGTTGCTCGTCGCACTGAATCATCGATAATGTTGTGAGTCCAGCCGATGAGTTTGCCAAACCGTCAGACTCCGATAATCCTGCCTCTCGTCCCCAGTCCTTGAATTACCAATTCTTGAATGATCAACCCTTGTATCACCAAAAACTCCCCATTCTTAACTAAAACCACATATAAAAGCCAAAATTTGTGAGAATAAACTAGTGTTCTGAACTCTACTAAAACCCTTCGCGTCATTATTGTCCGAATCCTGGAAAACTGCGGTATTCCCTCGAAACGTCTACTTTGTGCGACTGTGAACCGTGACATTATCTTTGCTATCTAGATAGGTGTCTTTTTAGCGACTCAGAGTTAGCCGAACGTTGGTTATCCAACAGTACTAAAGTACTTCAACCAAGGACCTATCCACGCAACAAGTACTTTAACCCTTTGTGCTCGAGAGACGACTGTTAGTCGCCAAAAGATAGTTCCGCAGATTTTCAAACTTTAGTTAGCTTGTTTGTTAGTTAGGATCAGAGGTTAACCCTTTCAATATGGGAGGGTTCTCCACCGCAACATCCCTGTAGGCTACGCAACACCGATCGTCAGAGGGAGAACCCAAACTGCTTGAATATTTTCGAACGAAAAAAATTTTCTCCAAAGGTAAAAGGAATGAGGTCTCTCTCTTGCCAAATTTGAATTTATCTCGTCACCTTCTGACAGGTCCGAATAATTCTTGTTTTCGTCAACACGTCTTCTGTTATTATTTGTCATCATTTTAGGGGTGAAATAAAATCTGTTCAGAAACAATTAATCTAAATAAAGGTGAACATAATTGAAAAACAATAAGGCCTACCTATTTATCCGTTGTTGGGAGAAAAATAAGGTGAATTATATTTCTACAATGAGCACCGACTGTATTCGTTACGAACGATCGAACAGCTACATCAAAACTGATTTTCGAAGCATATAGGTTGCTAAGCATTTAGTTATTTCGGCTGTCAGAAACAAATGATGCAAAATAAAATACTATCAGTGCGTGTCCAGAGTGAGTTACTTATGCAGAACGGCTAGTCGCCCGCAATACCTTAGTGGCATCTTATAGAGGACCTCTATAGTGGCCCGTAGTAGGAAAAGGGTTAAATAGTTATACGTGTAAATTTTAGTATATTACTTAGCTAAACTAAATAACGTTTAATATAGGCGAATGTTAGTAAGTATTTTGCATTCGAAAATCTTTGAAATCAGTATCATCAGACAACTAACAGTCATCTCTCGAGTGCAAAGGGTTAACTTCCTTTTAACTTCTCGGTGCATGAGCAGGCAAGAGTGCGTATATACGCTCGAAAATCGTTACGATACCGGGCACGCTTCTCGTCTATGAAAAAAATCCTACGATTAGGTATGGCAAACCTCGGCCTTTTCGAGCAACATTGTAACAACGATACGGAAGAAACTGTGGAAAATTCGTGATAAAAGATTCATGGAGGAGCACGTAGCCACGCCTGATTTGCACACGAATGCATCGAAATTCCACGAATGTGAAGGAAACGAAGCGATGCTGAACAAAAACCATGCACCTTTTCAACTTTTTGTTCGGAGAAACATGAATGGAAACCGTGTGCATAAGATGCATTTTAAGCGAAGTTACGGGAACGAGTGTGATTTTCAAAAATTTCGTCGCACCTTGCTTGTAAATGGAGATCCTTTCCGCTTGGTTGCTATTTGAGAAATTTGTCACTCGATTTTATTAACCGATTAGCTTTCTTCGTAAACGTAACAGTGATTACTGATTTATCTGTAGGGTTGCTTCCTTTAAATTTGTCACAATGCAATCGTATAAAGTTTTATGGAATTCATTCGGTTTAGTATTAATAAAATTCAAAGTGTAGCAATGCGATTACTTTGTAAATATTCGTTAATCGATATATCGTGCTCTGGAAATCTTTATTCGATCTCTTTATTCGGTGTGAGATTCGAAACGCGAATTTCATTTAAAAATTATACCATATAAATACAGAAATATCAGAACGAGAATAAAGAAGTAAGTATTATCGCTAACATAAAAGAAGGCAAATCTGGATAACAAATTTTCGATTAACAAATTAATGTTAAAGTTACTTAATACAGTCGATAAAAGTTAGTCAATATCAATTAATGTTCACAACCCAAGATGAAAAGAAAAAAAAAGTAAGTGTTATCGCTAATATAGAAGAAAACAGATTTAGATATTTTCAATCAACAAATTAAGGTTGAAGTTACTTAATAAAGTCGACGAAAGTTAATCAATATCAATTAATGCTCACAACCCAAGATGAAAAGAACAGAAAAGTAAGTGTTATCGCTAATATAGAAGAGGACAAATCTGGATAACAAATTTTTACTCAATAAATTAAGGTTGAAATTACTGAATAAAACCAACGAAAGTTAATGAAAATCAACCAACGATCACAACCCAAGATAAAAAGAAAAGAAAAGGAAAGTAAATATTATCGCTAACATAGAAGAAGACAAATCTGGATAACAAATTAATATTGAAGTTACTTAATAAAGTCGATGAAAGTTAATCAAAATCAGCCAATAATCACAACCCAAGATAAAAAGAAAAGAAAGGGAAAGTAAGTATTATCGCTAACATAGAAGAAGACAAATCTGGATCTTTTCAATAAATAAAGTAAGGTTGAAGTTACTTAATAAAATCGACGAAAGTTAATGAAAATCAACCAACGATCACAACCCAAGATAAAAGGAAAAGAAAAATAAGTACACACTACCACCAGCACAGAATTTCAGAAGCATCCTACTCATCTTCTCTCTCCTCCCTCTCTCTACCCCCTTTCTCTCTCTCTCTCTCTCGCCCGGTTCCCTCTTTCATCATGGCGCGTGAGAATGTTGTGAATTTGGACAGGCCAGAACAAGATCGCGTGACCCGGAATCCGGCGGCAGAAAGCAATGAACTTTTGCGAGAAGCAGAGTTTGCACGTTCAGGTACAGGCCGGCGAGTCCCCATTTGTCTTTCGGCTCGGCTGCGACCGGTGCACGGGCGCAGGTATATTTAGTCGCCGCCTATTTTCGGCACACTCTCTCTAGGTCCATTACTATCCCGCGAGACGTTTGTCATAGACGTGGGAGATAGATCCCGTGAATTGTGCGAGCCGCGCGACGAGAACCGACACAGGGCAAAGAAGACCCAGTCACGTCTGGCAAGCGAGCTGAGAACTTGTCGTGTCACATTTAAGAACGACCGTCTTACGTAAGGGGCGCTCGGGGAGGTCACTGGAAAACAGGAATCCGGCCCGCATTTCGTTTCGTGTTTATTAACCCTTTGCACTCGAGAGGTGACTGTTAATCGCCTAATGATACTAACTTTGAAAACGATCAAATGTGAAATATTCATTAAGATTCGTCTGTATTAAATGTCATTTAGTTTAGTTAAGTGATATACTAAAATCTATATATATATATATATATATATAGGAAAGTTCTACTTTAATTTTTTTTAGAATGTAATTAATATGTGTTTAAAAAAATTTAATAGTAACAACTTAAACGACTTTACAACTTAGTAACTACTACGTTCAGAATTACACTCTTTCTGCCTTCATAGTCAAACTCTTACTTCCTTCAGAGTCAAACTCTTTCCATCCTCACAGTCAAACTCTTATTGCCTTCACAGTCTAACTTTTTCTGCCTTCACAGTCAAACTCTTCCTGCCTTCACAGCCAAACCCTTTTTGTCTTCACAGTCAAACTCTTCTTGCCTTTATAGTCAAACTCTATCTGCCTTCACAGTCAAATTCTTTCTGCTTTTACAGTCAAACACCTTTTGCCTTCACAGTCAAACTCTTCTGCCTCAAACTCTATTGCCTTCACAGTCAAACTCTTTCTGCCTTCACAGTCAAACTCTTATTGCCTTCACAGTCTAACTTTTTCTGCCTTCACAGTCAAACTCTTCCTGCCTTCACTGTCAAACTCTTACTTCCTTCAGAGTCAAACTCTTTCCATCCTCACAGTCAAACTCTTATTGCCTTCACAGTCAAACTATTTCTGCCACGCGCTCGCATTTTCCCAGTCATACATTCTTCCAAACACTCGTTTCCTTTTTTTCTAATTCTAAACCTTTCTCATTCGATGTATTCTTCACGTTCACCCAAAATTCCACAGTCGCTCAGTTATCCCAAATGCTCATCTTTCGCGCCTTAGAAACGCGAAAAAGAACAAAGAACAAAACACTCGATCGCATTTCTACATATATGACTATTTAATCTCTGAGTCTGACTAATAAACAAACTAACTAAAGTCTGAAAATTTACGAAACTATCGTTTGGTGACTAACAGTTACCTCTCGAGTGCAAAGGGTTAACAAATCACTCACCGATTATAATATACGCTACCGGCCAAAAGTTTGGAATCACTTTTAGAATTGCAGCCGTGTTAGATCTCCTGTTACAATTTATTGTTTGACTGGGCTCGACTTAGGGGAAGGACAAAAACCTATGAATGGGTTCTGGCCTGAGTATTTGCCAATGTCTCAGTTTTATTTGGCTCATAAACGCTGACAATGGGAGCAAAGTACAATGAATTTCGCTACGATAAAGATGAATGAACTCGTTAAATAGGAATGCCATGCGCTTTATTTGTGGTATAGTTTAAGCAAAAGCGAATGGTGCTGAGTTATACGCAAATTCTATTTTTGTAAAGAAAGTCAAAGAAACTGAAGTATTCGCCCTGGGAATATTACAAGTCTAAATTTTTTATAATTGCACGAAAACTCGTAGACTAGTGGTTAGAATTCTGGTATTTCAGTTATATTTAGAGTGAAAGCGAATCGGTATTTAAGGCACTACCTATTATTCTACGACTCGACCTTAACAACCAAACAGATTAGTAGTTTAGACCGGTAGCTTAAAGTAACATGTGCTGTATTTGCTTGTCTACTTTCGAACCTATAAAATAGATTTGTTATTAGAATGGTACCGAAATTGGTACCATAGAGTATTTGAAACTTTCAGAAGCACTAAATTAGAAATTAAAATACATTAAATACTTCAGTATCATGATTGACACAATTGGGATCTACGTTATTTATTAACATTTATTCTATTTTTAGTATTAATGTGAAAATATTTAGAACCGATGGTTCAACTTTAGCCATTCCGTATAGCGTCTACTAGAATGGTACCGAAATTGGTAACATAGAGTATTTGAAACTTTCAGAAGCACTAAATTAGAAATTAAAATACATTAAATACTTCAGTATCATAATTGACACAATTGGGATCTACGTTATTTATTAACATTTATTCTATTTTTAATATTAATGTGAAAATATTTAGAACCGATGGTTCAACTCTAACCATTTTTTATGGCGTCCACTAGAATGGTACCGAAATTGGTAACATAGAGTATTTGAAACTTTCAGAAGCACTAAATTAAAAATTAAAATACATTAAATACATCAGCAATATAAGTGACACAGTTGCCATTCCGTATAGCGTCTACTAGAATGGTACCGAAATTGGTAACATAGAGTATTTGAAACTTTCAGAAGCACTAAATTAGAAATTAAAATACATTAAATACTTCAGTATCATAATTGACACAATTGGGATCTACGTTATTTATTAACATTTATTCTATTTTTAATATTAATGTGAAAATATTTAGAACCGATGGTTCAACTCTAACCATTTTTTATGGCGTCCACTAGAATGGTACCGAAATTGGTAACATAGAGTATTTGAAACTTTCAGAAGCACTAAATTAAAAATTAAAATACATTAAATACATCAGCAATATAAGTGACACAGTTGACAAAGTTAATTTACAAAAGGCTGAAAATGAAAAACATAAAAATATTGTTTGCAATTAAAATAAAAAAAAGGAAAATAACATACAAATTGAACAGCCATTTCTATAAAAATCCTTCATACCATCAAAAACTAAAAATCTTTAACTTTAAAATCGTCTTTGTTTTATCCAATTTGGATAAATTTCAGCGAAGTTATGTCAGTTTAACGTTCGACATAGGAACTGCTGGAACGAAACGCTATATCGAGACACGTTCTACATAGGAGCACAAAGGGTTAAATGTTGTGACAATGAGATCTGAACAAGCCAGGCCATTCCGTTCGTCCTGATAATGAGGTCGCGCGATTCGCGAAGCTTCTTCGTCCTGGATTTAATCGATGGCAAGGCATCGATGGCCGTGTTTCGACGTCTCCAATCAGTAGATTCGTCCCTTTTCATCTTCTGCTTCGACATGCATGAACCGCACGGATATTAAAGGCCCAGAAAATGAAACGTTTCCACCGGCAATGAGATATTTAAATGCCCTACGCGGTTACGCCTATTCGCAATTTGTATTTCATGTTACACAGGGACATATGCCGGGTGTTTTTATTTTCCCTCAGTTCCCGAGATTGCCATTCGTTTGATCTTTATCTCTTGCTTCGGCGTTCCCGCTGATTTTCTTCTCGTAATTAACGAATGCATTATGCGCCTCGTTATTTGCATAAGCCTTCTCCGCGACTCTCTTGGTGGTTTGTTCGGTCACAATAAGTTCGGCGTTCAAGCTTGGACGCTTTTGTAAATTAGACGCAGCTAATGCGGGAGATTATCCTTTGCTCTTCGTCTTCGTCGTTTCTTCAACGTTCATTCTGATTTTTGCACACGCGAAGGAAGTATTTATGGCAAAAAAAAAATGGGGAAACTCTTATTTCTTCAATTAGATCACTTGTAGTAGGTATGTACTGCAATGTATACGATGATTCGTTAGTAACTTGCATTAATTGCAAGATTAATGAGTAACGAGGAAGATAATATCGAATACACATTAATATACTTAACTGTTTTGTAAGACTGTTGTTCATTCATCATTATTTCCAATTATTTTCATAACAGGTACAGTACTATATTTTACTACTCATGGACGTAAATATAAATAAGCAAGGTTCATCTTAAATTCATCTTAAGAAATATCTACTAAAACAACTTCTTAGCGAAATAATGAATAGCGAACACAAAGTACCTTTCTACTATTCATCATTATTTCCAATTATTTTCATAATAGATACAGTACTACATTTTACTACTCATGAACGTAAATATAAATAAGCAAGGCTCATATTAAGTTCATCTTAAGAAACATCTACTAAAACCACTTTCTAGCGAAAGAGTGAATAGTGAACACAAAGTACCTTTCTATTATTCGTCATTACTTCCAATTATTTTCATAATAGATACAGTACTACATTTTACTACTCATAGACGTAAATATAAATAAGCAAGGCTCAACTTAAGTTCATCTTAAGAAACATCTGCTAAAACAACTTCCTAGCGAAAGAATGAATAGCGAACACAAAGTACCTTTTTACTATCGTAGAAAAATAAGCTAGAGATCTATAAAACGATTTAATCCGTATCGAAAATGATTCTACATATTTTATTGGGTTGTCCAGAAAGTTGATGCCGATTTTTAATTGGTGGCATAAGGACAGGTATAAATATATTAGAATGATTGAGTACAAACAATATGTGTACATATCGTAAAAAACAATACTTTAGGTATATTTGAAATAATATTATGTAAATTTTTGTCAGTTTTTTACTCCTTTGAATATGGAAGAAATCAAAGTGCATTTTAGGTATTTAATACTTTTCTTTCACCAAAAAGGCAAAAATGCCACAAAAACGGCAAACAAGATACGCGTTGTTTATGGTACCTTTTTCGATCATTACAAAATTTCCTTAACGGAAAAAACTTCAACTCCTTCGACGAGATAAAAATCATATAAAAATGTTTTTCGTTGAAAAATCTGAGAGATTCTGGTAGGACGGAATTTTCAAGTTGCCTGAAAGATAGAAAAAGGTTGTTCCAAGGAATGGCACCTGTATAATTTAATAAATGTATGCTAAAATTTAAATCCCCTGCGCTTCAATTTCCTTTCAAAATCGGCACAAACTTTCTTGGCAACCTAATATCTCGGTAAAAAAATATCGTATAATTGTAAGTCAAATTTGACTTTACAGGGGAAAGTTAGTACTATACGGTGTTGTTCACGAAAATATTGGAAAAAAATTGGAATTTATAGAATGCCAACGTAAATAGAGCAAAAGTCGGTATTTCTTATCCGTTTATCTTCTAAATTCAACGCGTGACAAGCTACTTTGCCATTTTAAACAACGAATAAAGGAATGGCACCTGTATAATTTAATAAATGTATGCTAAAATTTAAATCCTCTGCGCTTCAATCTACCTTCAAAATCGGCACGATCTTTCCGAACAACCCGATACTTGCAACCATCCACTCGTGAATGGGACCACATCATTCTGATTGCATTAAATCAGCGATCCTCGATAAATCAGTCCCGTTTAAAAAAATATGTGCCACGAAGAACAAATCGAGCACGGCTTCGCGTAATTTATTCAAATAAGCTGACTGTGAACAGCGATACCGACGAATTCGTGAATCGAATTTTTCCACCTGTTCCAGTTGACAGAATCACGTTCCATTGAGTCACGCGAGCTTTCTGCACGTCCAGATCCGATAATCGACTTGCCGACGAGAACATTTACACGCCAGGAATAAATTAAATCGTCAAGATGATGAGTATTCGGCACGATGATAAAATACGAGCCGTTGGTTCGATAAAAGTAGACCAAGACGAAAACGACGGATCGAAGGATGAGCATTTTTATGCTGAATATTTATACATCTTTAAGTGGCTATTTTACAATTCAAGTACTTTGTGGGTAGATTCGATACAGGGTCTAGGGGACATTTTTCTTGAATTAATTATTTAAGGAAATACAGACAGTTGGATCAACGAGATTAATTTCATGTTTTGTAAATCGATTTATTTCGTTATTATTAAATTTACTAGGTCTATGAAGAAGATTTAATTACTATGTAAATATTATCTTTTAGATTGCTGATTTCTGAAAATTTAGGTAAGGATATAAACATACAGTTCTTTTGACAATTAGTGTTATTAATTTGCTAACGTAGAAACTTTTGTGTTGGTCCAATAAAATTTGTTTTATTATTCTAATCAATATGAGAAAAATATAATTATTACTTTCATCAATATGAGGAAAATATAATTGTTATTCTCATCAAGGTTCCAATAGTTTGCTCGTATCAATAGTAAAACCTTTATTAATTAAGATATACATGATATTGCTCAAGTCTTTGTAAAACCAACACATGTTTACTTATGTGTATAAGTAGGTAGTAGTAAGTATCTAACTTTCTATTGTTCAATTATATATTATTAATTACATGGAGTTAATCAGTTTAACTTTAGATTTACTAACTGACAGTTTCACTTTGACTTCCATAATTGTATTTACTGATAATTTTTTAACAATGTTTCCAAAACAGTTTAAGAATTTGTCAACTTTTAAACAAATAAACATTGTCGAATATGTCCTTTCCAATAACTATCGAATAATATACGGATAAAAGCAATATTTTCTTCCTCCCTGTTTTTTTTTTTTTAATTACCAGTTCATAAGTTCTTTAAAAACGTATTTCTGTTATATAAATTACAGTCACTTCGACAAGTATTTTTAAAGCTGCGCATTTCAATTGCTATGGAAAATCTTGTACTGGTTTCCCTTAACATACTTCTAGATCTTCGTTTGACTTCTAACTTCGATCGGTATGCAGGAAGTGAATCAGGTTGGCAAAGTATCTCGAACTGGATATGTAAATTTTTCTTGTCTTCGATATGATATCAAAACTCGATGCTCCATCGAAGATACATACCGTTTTATCATGCGACTAATAATTGTATCTGGCTGAGAGCAGAAACTTGTATCCACTTCGGATTACACTCTCTCTTTCGTTCCAATTATTCGAACCAATGTTACTATATTAATGTTTTCAAACGAGCATCTGTTGAAGACTATACTTCGGTAGAAAATATGCATCGATGTGCAAATTTGTAGCAGGTTACGCCCCGTTGTCTGAAATTTATTCCAATGTTTCTTTTCGAACCTTAAAATGCACAGCTAAATTTACACAGATCTTAACTCTTCATAAAAAGAAAATTAAATCCAGAGTTTAATACTTTTTATGATTAAAAGATATATTGTACCTAATACCTAATCCAAGAACTAAGTTTTTGAAAATATATAAAAGAAATATCTCTTCACTCATTGCAAGCAATATTTATCGATTTATTTTTATTTCCGTTTTTATTTCCGCGAGTGTCAGAAGGGGCACCTGTGTTGACGATAACATAAGTGACTACATGTATTATTCTAAGTGAAGATATTCGATCCCGACTCATTTTGCTTACAAAACGTTGTTGCGGTCGATAACGCATACTTCGCGTTCGGTTGATCGAAAGTGAAATTTGTTCCGCTGCCCCTCCGCGAAAGGGCGGGTTCTACCTGTTGCGTTTTTAAATATTAACAGTATTTATTATTAAGAATTACAGTATAGTGTTTGATTTTGTTAGTAACAATTACATTAATAAAACTAATAATACTAATAATAATTACAGTAAAACCTGTTTTTGTGCGGTGGATGGGAACCGCATAAAAGAAATCGTACAAAAAAATATTTGGAAATTTTATAAATACTCACATATAATAAACAACTTTGTACGATATACTACGTAAAATTCTTTTTATGCTGCGAACAGGGACCACATTAAAAAAATCATACTTAGAAAACACATCAATTATTTACGAAATAGATGAGAGGATGCTTTCAATTAAATTAAATAATTAAAGTAGACTTGGAAAAATTGTAATAACATTTAATTCTTCATTGTACATATACACGGAGAAGTTTTCAAATTGTACATTAAATAGTTCGCTGCTACTCGTCGTAATCCAAAACGCGCATCTTCTTGTGACGAATTGGTCCAAAATCGCTTTCGTTGTTTGAAGATAGGATTTCAATTCCACAACATGTGTATGCACATTGATAGGAAACATTAAACTGGTGCCAAAGCCGCTGAGATTCATATACCGCATTGTTGGTAATAGAATCTCTCTAGGCTACATAACGAAGTTGACAGTCTTTTGTTTGAATGAGAAGCGCGTGCAGTTTCCGCCATAAAGGCAATGCGTTAACATCGGTGTTTTTCCTATCTGTATCTTTTGTAATCTTTTCTTTACTTTAAAATAATAAATACGTCTTTTTATAATTAATAAACTGTGTAAAACTCTGTTACGCATGAAAATAAATCGTACGAAAAAAGTCGTACAAAAATAAAATCGCACGAAAACAAAATCGCATTAACCACTTGCGCTACCATTTAACCGTTTGAGTCTCAAACAGCGCGATCGCGCTGTTGAGATTTTATGTCGAGAAAACCCAGCACATTTCGAACGTTGTGGACAACTGACGGTGCGTTACCGATTGTCGAAGCGCGCCCAGATTTACTGAAGCAAGTACATAACACAGCTCCTTTTAATATAAATAATACATTTTACAATAGGTAGGATAATACTATAATAATGCAATAATACGAGGGTAAGTCAACTATTATCCGCAATGTGGTTAAAAATTTAATTGTAATACAAATAGGAAACATACATGTACATTATTTTTCAACATAGTCCTCTTGCTTTTCAATGCACTTGGTCCATCGTTGCACAAGCTTCCTAAAACCCTCATAAAAGAAGGTTTTTGGATGAGCTGCGAGCCAAGAATGCACCGCTTCTTTCACTGCTCCTTTGTCATACGTAACACTCGTACGACCGTTTTTAAATTTTTCAATCCATTCGTTGACACTCCGTTGAGGCAATACACTGTTCCCGTACTGTACTGAAAGTCTTCGATGAATTTCGGTGCCTGGTACACCTTCCAATCACAAAAAACGGATCACTGAACGTTGCTCTTCTTTGGTGCAAACAGAGAGCGAAGCAGCCACGGTTAACGGCACGACAACGACAAATTAGCTAACCTAGCAGGATCTAACTTGTGCAGACATAACAACAATTAAACCATGCATGCGTCATATACGATTCACGACAGTACTGTCAACATAAAGAAAAATATAACCACATTGCGGATAATAATTGACTTACCCTCGTACATTACAAAATAAAAATTTAAATACAAGTCCTATTGCGCCGCTTGGTATTTCTCGACATAAAATAAAAGAAGCGCTATCGCGCTGTTTGGGTCTTTTCGTACTCATTTAGAGAAAGCGCGGTTGCGCTGTTTGGGATTCTTCGACAGTATTTTTTCAATACCCTCTGGGACTCAAACGGTCAACTTTTGGTAGCCGAGCCACGCTCTACGATATAAAGAGCGGTAAGGCGTTACATTGACGCCACACCGCGTCTGCGAGCGCAAATCTTTAACCAGTGCCTTAGCGCGTTGGTAGGGTCTTACATAAAGAATTTACACGGATATGAATAAATATTCACAACAACAATAAAATTTACTGAAATATTTCCTTATATCGATGATGCTACGCGATGTGATGCACTCTAGAACTGTAGCTCGAATAATGAACGATCCAACTGTTAGCCGACGTGGCGGACACGTCGTTTTTGTTTCTGCGACAAATACCTATCGACGTGGTATACACGTCGCTGGCGGTTTTGGAACAAAAGCATCTCGACGTGCATGGCACGTCTTTATAGCGCAAGTGGTTAAAAAAGGACCACACAAAAACAGGTGTTACCGTACTGTGTATAGTATACTTTTGTTTAGTATTAAAAATTACATTTCTATCCCACGACACGCTTCCATTCTCTCGTACGACATTCATCTATCCGTCGTTCATTTTTCTCACCCTTTCCATTACACACTCATGATCACATTAAAAAAAACCCGCGAAATTACTTTTATAACTTTTATTGTTTCAACACTACCAAACCGGACGCGCGACACGGTTGCCCGAGGCCGTAAGGTGGTCGATTTGAAATTTTATTTCCTCATTTGTATAACGAGATTTCGAGACCGGGTGACACGCAAAAGCGGCACGCTAATTGGATTACGCTGTTTAACCAGGCTGCACTTTGTTAAAAGTGCGCCTGCTAGAATTTCAAATGGCCAAAAGGGTCCGGGTCCCGGGGCCGCTCGCAGCTTCTCTATTGTTTCGTGAAGAAGCCGGTGCAAGTCGGCGAGAGTCCGCCGTCTCGACGTCGTCGCCGTCCATGCTTCATGAATTCGTGCGCTCTCAGGCCCATGCATTATTCATAGGCGCCATGAATTATCGAATCCTCGGGGACGAAGCTGGTCAGGGGGGGAGTAGGGGACCCACTAGCCGACTCAGAGGCACTCGATCGTGTGACGTGACATTTGTTAGGCTCACCTAGATCTTCACCTGAGCCCTGTTCCACTCGCCATTGTCTGAACCTCTTCCGGCGCACCTCGCGCGTATCCTTCGCTTTCTTTCTCTCTTTTCCCTCCTTATGCGCGTTTCGTGGGGTGACTCTGCGCGAGGTTAGCCTCGTTAGACCATTCGAAGCGCGGGGACTTTCACAGGTTTTCGATTCACTCTCCCCCCAGGTTCATTGAGCCTAGCCGCCGCGCCGCGACGCGAGAAACGGAACTCCGTTATGTGTTTGGAGTCGAACACTTCGTTTTAATTAGAAGCAGGTGTGTGCAGTAGCGGGTATAAGTTTAAGACGGGAAGATATTATAAAATAGTGTAGTATCGTAGCTTTAAGGACGAGAAAAGTGAAAGTTTGGGTCGACTAGACGAAAGCCAGACCCATTGAAAAAAAAAATCGTTGGCGACAGACGTTGCACCGATGGGTCGGCAATGTTTAGCGAGCGTGGGATGGGAAAAGGAAAAGATCTATAAGAGTTTTCTCGAAAGAGAAAAGGGACCAGTGTTGAATAGAGAACCGATTAAAAAGACCTGAGGATTAAACATAGAGTCGTGTGGCAGAGTTGAATTAGAATTTATTGTATACTGTATATTTTTGCCATTAATCGTATTAGTAATAATAAGAAGAAGAAGAAAAAGAAGAAGAAGAAGAAGGAGAAGAAGAAGAAGAAGAAGAAGAAGAAGAATTATAATAATAATAATAATAATAGTAATAATCATAATAATAATAATAGTAACAAACATAATCATAATAATAGTAATAGTAATAATGATAATAATGATAATAGTACTAATCATAATAATAATAATAGTAACAAACATAATCATAATAATGATGATAATAATAATAGTAATAATCATAATAATAATAGTAACAAACATAATCATAATAATGATAATAATAATAATAGTAATAATCATAATAATAATAGTAATCATCATCATCATAATAATAATAGTAATAAACATAATCATAATAATTGTAATAGTAATAATGATAATAATAATAATAATAATAGTAATGAATAATAATAATAATAAATAATCATAAGAACCTTTTTACTATAATACAGTATCATGGTTCATGAATATTGTGTATATGTGATGGACCAAGTGATTGATACAGGCATTATGAATAGTGGTATGGAAAATCGGGTAATGCAATAGCTTTGATGTACGCTACCATGCGGTCGGGCAGAGTAATAATTGCGAGTGTTGGTTTTATGTGTGAGAGAATGAGAGAAAGAGAGAAAGAAAGAAGGAGAGAAAGGAAAGAAATAAAGAAAGTGTGTGCAAGGTATCATGTTGAGGTTCTCGCGTGTTAGAATCGCCGGCCGCGAAGGGGCTAACAGGGAATCGAGTTTTATGTCCAGTTGCCGCTCACTTTGTCCGTGCAGAGATAATTAAACGCAATCCATCTTGCGGACGCAAGGTAAACGAGCATTCACGAACCTCCATCTTACACGCCCTTGATTTTCAGCTCGAAACAAAGATTCTTCCGTGCCCCCGTTCTCAGCCCCCTTCTTGTTTTTTTCTCCCCTTCCTTCTCAGCCCCACGCTCGTGTTGTCGAGGTAACGCGTTGCTGGGCTGGATAATAAGGGAGTCGTTTTAGTAATGAGCGCGTTACATTATAATTTCTCTGCGTGGCAAACTGTCGCTGATAATTACAATGTGTAACATCTATTATTGAACGTAATTAAGTTGCAAAAACATGACAGGAACATCGCAACCACGGCTCGAGTTGTTAAATGCATATCGCGATCCGTGAGCGTGATAAACACGCGAAGAGCCCGGGGCACGTTCGTTTTTCTCCGCTTTTCCCCCACTTTTTCCATGGTTTCCCACCCCCGAACCATACTTTCGAGCGTAATTACAGCGTCTAATTGCCGGTAATTACAATAACCGTGGCGGGCGGGTGTAATTACCGATGAAATTTAATAATATCGCCGTTTTAGGGCTTCCAACGGAACCGATAACACGATAATAGCGGTTTCTGTGCCACCTGGAAATTTTCACCACGCCATTTTCCGCGTTTAACGCCGCGCCGGGTGAACACAATCAACGTCCGTCCCATCGCGTGCGGTTGCACCATTCTTGTGTTATTAAAACGGGGCTCGAAAAGGGGGGGGGAGGAGAGGTTACAATCTGCAGCGGAGGAATTCGCGTACGCTTGGGGAAGCTCCTGCGGAGATCGTGCCGCGACGTACAGTCGGGGATAAAAGTATTCGCGCATCATCTTTCGTTCTTACGTTGACTGCAGCTTAAAATCGTACGGATATGTTTTTGCAAAACACGAAAATTGTGTGAAATTATTGAGAGTCGCACACTGGCGTGTAGTTCTACGTTTTGTTGTATGCCAACGCATAGTATTAGTTAAGTTAACACTAGATTACTGGATGTTGGGTATATCCCTATTTTGCTTGGAACGAGTCAATTTAAGTGAAACATGAAAATTGAAGCTTTTTTAAAAAATAAAACTTTATTTTAACACTTAGCCCACCGAATGGGGAGATCTCCCATTTTTTCTTTGACAAAGTAGTGCCGTTCATTCTATTTACTTTTGTTATTAATTGGTGCTGAGCTAGTGTTGAATTAATTAAAAATTGTATTTTGGAATAGTAGAAAATGCATTTGATGAACTGTGAACAACACTAGTTCAAGGCTAACTAATAACAAACGTAAATAGAATCAATGGCAAAGGAAAGAATGAAAGATCTCCCATTTTTTCTTTGACAAAGCAGTGCCATTAACTCTATTTACTTTTGTTATTAGTTGGTCCTAAGCTGATGTTGAATTTATTAAAAATTGTATTTTAGAAAATTTATGAACAGTACTAGTTTAAGCTGACTAATAACAAAAGTAATAGAATCAATGGCAAGGAAAAATGAGATCTCCCATTTTTTCCTTGACAAAGCAGTGCCATTAACTCTATTTACTTTTGTTATTAGTTGGTCCTAAGCTGATGTTGAATTTATTAAAAATTGTATTTTGGAATAGTAGAAAATGCATTTGATGAACTGTGAACAAACTAGTTCAAGGCTAACTAATAACAAACGTAAATAGAATCAATGGCAAAGGAAAGAATTAAAGATCTCCCATTTTTTCTTTGACAAAGTAGTGCTGTTCATGTATTTACTTTTGTTATTAATTGGTCCTGAGCTAGTGTTGAATTTATTAAAAATTGTATTTTGGAATAGTAGAAAATGCATTTGATGAACTGTGAACAACACTAGTTCAAGGCTAATTAATAACAAAAGTAAATAGAATCAATGGCAAAGGAAAGAATTAAAGATCTCCCATTTTTTCCTCAACTAAGTGCTGCCATTCATTCTATTTACTTTTGTTATTAGTTGGTCCTAAGCTGATGTTGAATTTATTAACAATTGTATTTTGGAAAATTTATGGACAGTACTAGTTCAAGACTAACTAATAACAAAAGTAAATGGAATCAATTGCAGCGTTATGTTGAGGACAAAATGGGAGATCTCCCCGTTCGGCCGGCTAAGTGTTAAAGTAAATTTATTTAAAACAATGTTTTTAAAATATATTATTCACAGATGTTTTAATTATATTCAGCAGAAACACCTTTACTTCTATTCCTTTCATCTGATACTTGAACTTAACAAAATTATAAGTGAGTCAAATTGACTCACTCCGACAGTCTAGTGTTAAGACTACTTGCTCATCCTCTAATAAACATCTCGATATTCTTTCCCCGATGGCCGAGGGTTTCACCCTCCTGAATTGTTTCCGAACCTTGTCCGTGACACTTCACCCCTTACTGACCACTAACCCAAAATAACCCCCACCTCTACATTTTAAAATTTATAAAGGCCTCGAATCCTTCCCTGAACAAAAAAGAACAGTTTGGATCGTCTTAGGATGTACGTCTACATCAAATATATACACTGTGTATAAGTACCGACAAATTTTGTAGATAATCAACTCCACAGCTCTAAATTCATTTTAATGATCAACAGTACTTATAACTACCAAAGATATATTAAAGTGTACAAAATTGCTGGTTACAATTACTGCAATTGCTATAATAACAGAATTTATTAATTTCAATTAATTGTTTATAATAAATCTTCATACGATTTCATCTTTAATTCATTTCTATTTTCTGTAAATAAATATAAAGAAGCTCATCATAATTCTTTTAATTTCAATTAACAAATAGATTAACGATCATGAAATTTATATGATTAATGTATAAATCGATATCAAAGACCTTTATCTTTTGCCTGAAATGTTTGCAATTTTGTCAGGTACGCGTAGACTTTTGTGACTAACTGTAGATGAAGTTTAACAGTGCGTAAAATCAGAGGGTAGCACAGGCATCAGAAAAATGCTTGCCCATTGCTTTTAATTGGTCATGATGGTTGATAAATTACAGATTTATGAAAACGACGAAGCTGCTATATGCAGAAAGTGATTAAAGATAATACAATTTATTTTCTACTCTATTTGAAGCCACTATTAAAGCTCTTTAACAGCATTGGTATAATCCGAACGTTAAAATTATCATTGCGCAAACATTCAGTGTTTCAAAATCACTCAATTTTCCATATCACTCGAAAACACGTGTACGAAACTAAAAATCTTTTAACATTTGACTGTGTTCTCGTTACGGTTTCACCAATTTTAACAGAAAATGTAATAAAGACCCGCAGCTGCATTATGTTTTTGCGAAAAGAGGTATTAACCACTTGAGCTGGAAAGACGTGCCATGAACGTCGTAATGCCTTTGTCGCAGAATCGCCAACGACGTGGTATACACGTCGTCAAACAATTGTCACAGAAACAAAAACGACGTGCATGGCACACAAATTTACTGTTTATATTTGTATCATTTTAACATCAATCGATGTGTTATGTTCTCTTTAACCCTTAATTTGGCAGAGGTTTCAAGTGTTTTAATTGAATATATTTTTTTTATATATTTATGACCCTAGACAAAAATTTAAAAAAAATCTGCTCCTTTCAGTTTTTCAGGAAATCAATGTTCATCGCAGTGAACATTGCATATCAAAATATTTTTTTATTTTAAATGTTTCTCACAATGCACATAATCAAATTAGGGGTTAAAAAAGTATTAAAAGTCCTAGGTCGAAAACGAATTAGCTTAGAAGATATAAATTTTTTTCAGATTTCTCTAAGGCATCGAACACGCCTCCCAGCGGGTTACACTGGACTGTTCTGGCACACGCGCTTGTGAATTTCTTGCCAGCGCAAGTGGTTAAGATACTATTACTGCAATCGTTACATAAAGGATCGTTTTAGGAGAAATTTAGGAAAGGAAAATTTCACTTCCAAAATTGTTACAGCAACGAATCAAGGCCATGTTATGTTCACAAGGGGACTCCCACGCGAACTAATAGTCACCAGAGATAAGCGAAGCTAATCACTACAACTTAGATATATCCATCGGCATCTTGTAAACATATAAATACCTAAAATTATGTAAACTGTGATTGGTCTAATGTTATTAGAATAATTAATATAATTTTGTATAAATCTTTTCGTATTAAAAAAGTGAACTATACTTGTTATATTAGAGCAACGATTATTTTATTAACACTAGATTTACGGGACCCGTCAATTCGACGGATTTCCGATTTCATGAGTAAAAATTTCAAAAACAATTACTATTATTCCCAGAAATTTTTACTTTGAAAACGTAAACTATAGCTGTTATATTAGAGTAGGGCTTCTTAAACTTTTGTCATTCACGACCCCATTTATGATTGCGAGTTTCTTGACGATCCCATACAAATATAAAAGAAAAATAAATTAATATTTTTTGATGATTTATTTATTAGGTAACAATATACATATACATATACATATACATATGAAAATATATAGTTTTAGAATTCGTTTTGAAACATACAAAAATCTAAAATTAAAAATTGCAGAATTTTGCTACGCGACCCCATTTGGGGTCGCGACCCATAGTTTAAGAAGCCCTGTATTAGAGCAATGATTGTTTTGTTAATCTATTGAACTATTCGGAACTTCGGAAAAAGTCAGGCCAAACGCGGCTGCCTCAATTGTCGCGGTGAAGGACGAACGGTGGAGCGCGCGTGCCGAAACTTGAGACCCATCTTATCCACGCGATGGAACTCTTGTGAAATTCAAATGAATTTGAATCAAAAACTTTTATATACAGGGTGTTCGGACAGCCCTGGGCTTAAATTGAAAGAGTAACTCCCTGAGACATTCTAAGACGAAAATCAAGAGTAACGATTTTGCGTTTGAGGCTTTGTTTACGAGTTATAACTAGTTAAAGATATCGTTTAATCCGGACCGTTCGACTCTTGAGAGCGGGTAACCGAGGCAACTCGGTCGGTAACGTCGCTGAGTCCACAGTGATGCTCAAGCGTCGAACGGTCCGGATTAAACGATATCTTTAACTAGTTATAACTCATAAACAAAGCCTCAAACACAAAATCGTTACTCTTGATTTTCGTCTTAGAATGTCTCAGGGAGTTACTCTTTCAATTTAAGCCCAGGGCTGTGCGAACACCCTGTATACAAAAACCACGAGCACTGTGCACATTTCTGGCGCGTGCTACCGTTCAGTGACGGCACTTCGGCGGACTGGACTGCCGAAGCGAAAGGGTTAACCAAAACCGAGCGAAAGCCTCCGAGAGCCCCGTGGACTCGGAACTTCGATCGATTCCGATTGCGGAACAGCCCGGGAGGACGGCTAATTGCGGATTATCCGTCCAGATTGCGGTTGACCCATGAAACATTGCGGCTCGCGGTTATCGGGGAGCGCCAATCGCAAGCGAAACGCTATCTACGATTGTCGACGACTGTCTTCGTGTGGTGGTTCGTCCGCAGGAAATCGCGATAAGCGCGAACCTTGAGCGGAATTTCACCGAAATCCTTTTCGCCGACGATATCGAGCGAGCTGTAATTAACGACAGCGCAAGAGTCTGGCTGTGGCTGTTATCGACCACTGTCCCCTTTATCTCTCGCAGACTGTCCGAGCTGGTTAAAGCTGGAATCTTAATGCAACATATTCACCTTGAACATCTCCTCGACGTAGACTTCCTCATTCCACGGCGAAGATTCGTCTGGGCCCAACCATACTCGACCCTAGACACTCGTACTGGTTATCGGATAGATACGTTTTTCAACACCTTGGTGATACGGTTCTACGATATTTCTACGTGTACACGGAATTAGAGAAGCGGAATTTTAATGGAAACTTAATTCACCCTCTAAACAATATAGCACGTACAGTAGCGGGCAAAAGTTTAACCCTTTTAGTGCCAGCGAGCCGATCTATCGAACTGATTGAAAGAACTAATTTGGAACAAAATCAAATGTTTAATAGAAAATTAAAGGCATGTAAAATATATTTTATATGAAAAAATATATTCTTAATAGCTGTGTATTTATGTATATTGGTTACAGAATTATAAAGATGTATGAAAGCTTATTTTTCAGATTTTCGAGTCATGAACTTAATGATAGAAAGGAAACAACATTTATAAATCTATAATAAGAAAGTATTAATAATTTGCGATGAATAAATTATAAAGGGAAGGAATATTATTATTTCGTTCGTTCGAGACTTTTATTTGGTTAAAGTTCAAATCGTACGATTTTTTTCTAACATCACATCCACCAAAATATGTGAGTATAATGTACAAAGGTCCTACACAAAATCGACACGTACGAAGCCGAATCCGATTTACCATATCGAATGCAAAATAAAGGGCCTTCTGTTCGAAGCTGTGGCTGAATCTCAATCATGAAAATTTTTCTCTGTCTCTTACGAACGTCTAAGATAATTCTGGGATAGTTGCCTCACTATAATTAACCCTTCGCCTTATAACCAGAAGCGCGGCTAATGGTGCGGATCGCAGTTTAAATATAACAAAACTTTGTCACATTTGCAACAAAACTCTACTGTTATCTCGTCTGCGATTTATATTTCTTAGATCGGTGACCTAATTCGAGAAAGTGTTACAGTTTATGTAACGGGAACACGTAACAAAAGGAAAATTGAAATTATTTACGAGTTCCCGTTGCAAGTTTTTAATACAAATTCATCAAACTTCAATCACTTGCAGATGAAATCGAATTGCAATTAATTAATAACAAAACATGCTTGACATCTGCTAAAAAAAAGCTTTCAATTCAAAGGAACACAAATTTCTAATACAAATTCATCAAACTTCAATCACTCGTAGCTGAAATCGAATTGCAAATAATTAATAACAAAACATGCTTGAATTTTTGTAATTAAAAATGTCCAATCCGAAGGAATACAAATTCCTAATATAAATTTATCAAACTTCAATTTTTCGCAGATGAAACGGAATTGTAATTAATTAATAACAAAACGTGCTTGAACTCCGATAATTAAATAGGTCCAATTCAATGGAACATAAATTTCTAATATAAATTTATTAAACTTCAATCACTCGTAGCTGAAATCGAATTGCAAGTAATTAATAACAAAACGTGGTTGAATTCTGCTCAAAGAATATCCAGTTCGAAGGAGCACAGTTATATTTCGCAAAATTTCCAGTTACCAATTCCTGTACGTTTTTCTGGAAACGTAATTACGTAAAACCGGGCCAAAAATTAGGTTTCGGAGGCGAGAAGACGGGGGACTACGTTTCTTAATTCGCATCGAATACCGTGTATCGGCATCCGAAAGTGGTCCACATACACGCTGGCTGCTGCGCAGAAAGAAACGAAACGGAGAGAACTTCCACGGGTCCCCGTTCCGCCTCTTCTCTTCCGCGTACGTTCGACCGGCCATTTGAATTTATTACCGGCGTGTATTTCGACCACCCAGAAAACAAGCGGGACCGTCCATGACTCCCGAGGCCGAGTTTCGACTGCGTGCGCAAGGGAAGAAAACGTTCTATAGGTCAACTTAGAATAGAATCGAAAGCGGTTCTCCTCTCTTGCTCCGTCGCCGCCGCGTTCCTCGAGCTCGTCCACGCACCCCAATTTCACGCACGTAGGTAGAGTACTACGGAGAGCTGGTGAGTTGGCGAGACTAAGGAATGTAAGTCTTGTTGGTCATAGGCTTCTATAGACCTATCTTTCTTTGGTCATAGGCTTCTATAGACCTATCTTTCTTTAAAACAATCATAAAAATAGAGCACGTATATTTTCATTATTAGCGGAAATAAACAAAAATAGATGAATTGCATTACAAAAACAATTGTGTGGTGTGAATAAAGTATTATAGGAAGTTAATAAGTTGGTGAGACTTAGAAATGCAGGTCTTGTGGATCATACGCTTCTATAGACCTATCTTTCTTAAAAAAAATCATAAAAATAGGGCACGCATATTTTCGTCATTGATGGAAACAAACAAAAATAGATGAATTGAATTACGAAAACAATTGTGTGGTGTGAATAAAGTATTATAGGAAGTTGATAAGTTGGTGAGACTAAGAAATGAGGATCTAATTGATCATAGGCCTCTATAGACCTATCTTTCTTAAAAAAAATCATAAAAATAGGGCACGCATATTTTCGTCATTGACGGAAACAAACAAAAATAGATGAATTGAATTACGAAAACAATTGTGTGATGTGAATAAAGTTTTATAGGAAGTTGATAAGTTGGTGAGACTAAGGAATGAGGATCTAATTGATCATAGGCCTCTATAGACCTATCTTTCTTAAAACAATCATAAAAATAGGGCACGCATATTTTCGTCATTGATGGAAATAAACAAAAATAGATGAATTGAATTACGAAAACAATTGTGTGGTGTGAATAAAGTTTTATAGGAAGTTGATAAGTTGGTGAGACTTAGAAATGCAGGTCTTGTTGGACATAGGCTTCTATAGACCTATCTTTCTTAAAACAATCATAAAAATAAGGCACGCGTATTTTCGTTATTGGCGGAAATAAACAAAAATCGACGAATTGGATCGTATCACGTCGTATGACGGAAATAATTAGGTGATGCGAATAAAGTAATATAGGGAGCCGGTAAGGTGGCAAATATAAGGAAAGCGGGTCTAATTGGTCATAGGCCTCTATAGACCCACTTTTTTTAGGGCAATACTTTTCTTCAAAATAGGGTAAGCATATTTTTGTTATTGGCCAAAACAAAAAGAAATAGAAGAATTGGAAAACAATTGGGTGATGCGAATAAAGTACTATAGGAAGCTGATAAGTTGGCAAGTCTAAGGAAAGTGGGTCTAATTGGTCATAGATCTCTGTAGGCCCACCTTCCTTAAAATAATCATAAAAATAGGGCACGCGAATTTTCGAATTATTGAAAAAATATTTATTATACACGTAACAATTGAAACTGTGTAATAAATTTTCATCATGAATGATGACGATATAAATGCATACTAGTAATTACATCCTTATTATTATTGTTGATATACTGTTATCTTATACATTATAATACCATTAACAACATTGTAAAATCATTGTAATACTATAGTTATATTAAATATAAGTAAAAATCATCAGTCAGTCTTTTCACTGTTCTCATTTCCCTTACTTGTTCCTTTTTTTTAATTAACAAAGAAGAACCCGATGATATTGCTATATATTATTATATTCATATTGCAGCAAATAACAATGAAAATACTTTTTTTTTTTTGATATTATTAAATATAATAATGAATATGACAACATTTTTTTTTAACACTAAATTTATGGACATTTCTTGTATATCTATTTGTTTGTATATCACACAGAATTAAAAATTGCATAGTTTAGAGGGAAATGGATTAGGGTACGTTAGTAACACTCCATCGTTAAAAATAAAAAAGAAATCCTCAGGAATAATAGTAATTGTTTTTGCAAAGTTTGCTCATGAAGTCTGAAACCCTAGTGTTAAATAATTCCCTATAAAAGTCGACAAAAATTCCTAGGAATAATAGTAGTTGTGTTTGCGAAATTTGCTCATGAAGTCTGAAATCCTAATGTTAAATAATTCCCGATAAAAGCCAACATAAATCCCTAGGAATAATAGTAATTATTTTTGCAAAGTTTGCTCATGAAGTCTAAAATCCTGGTGTTAAATAATTCCCGTAAACCTAGTGTTAAATAAATACGATATACATAGTTACGTTATATTTACGAGGCACAGAAAAGAAAACACTTTTCAAACGTTATGTTCCTCCGTTCACATTCAACAGTTTTAACACTAGAACTACCGACGATTACAGTGTACTTATTTGCATGGAGCAGAAGAAATTGAAAATTACATGGAAAAATCAAATACACAGAAAACAAATCTTTATTTTTACCTTTTTCAGAAAATCATAGTAAATTTTCGAAGCTTGCTGAAGTGAAATCATAAGGTTGCTATGAATAATCATCAATCCGTCATTTTGACTGCTCTGGTAGTTGTAGCGTTAAAGCAAGTTGTTGACGTTCGATCCTAATCGACTTGTTCAACACATCCCACAGAATCGTAAACCGAACGAATGAATGTGCGAAGCGGCAAGGCCAACGAGACCGAAAGCCCAACTTTCGTCTTCGACGCCGCGAGAAACACGATTGCTGTTTGTTGCCCCCCGCCAAATAGTGCAAAGATAATTTTGCCGAAGTTCAACAACACCGTTTTTATGATCGAATTAGATAACGTCGTGAAATTATGTAAGCCGAATGTTTGTTTAACCCTTTGCACTCGAGAAGTGACCGCTAGTCGTTTAACACGTTCCCTGCCGCGTGGGACGTATACTTGTATTCAAAGCATGAAGAATCGGTAAAACTTTGAGGCTAACTTTTAATCACTCAAAAAGAATTCCCGTCGAGAAAAATGATTGCTCAATGTATAACCAATTATGCTCTATACACATGCAAACTTTCATTGAGATCAGAATTTCAGGATTAGGTGAATTTCCTTGAAATGTACTGTACGAATACTTTTTGGAGCCATTGTAGGTATGTAAATAGGCCAAATAATTATTAACCCACATTTTTTCATTTAAAATACAAGCTGACTGTTTCATTATTTTTGTGCAATGACAAATGCTTTTTCCATAGCTTATGCACTTTTTAATTCATTAACATAATTTCCAATCGGTGCATACAGTACGATTATATCAAAATTGCAGTAAAAGTTAATATTTGGTCAATTCTGTGAAAACTTGAAATCCTTTTCGATACGTCTGAAAAAATTTAATCCCCCTGTTTCTCTCGACTCCATAAATGAATTTTCAACGAAAATTACCCAGATTCGATAAATAAACATTCGTCCGTTTTTTTTTTTCAATACAATAAATAATATTAGTCATATAAATTTTATGGTATTCCGGAAATTCATATTTCATACAAACATAAAGGGTACTTAAATAAGGAAAGCGATAAGATTAAAACGAAGCTAATATAATCATATTTTTTCCATCGTTTGTTTCTTAATCGATAAAAACAACACAGGCGCATCGACGAGGGATCATTAAAATTAAGAAGAAACTTACCCGCCCTGTTAATATTATTACGCGATAGTAAGTACATTATACAACAATAACATGCACGAAGTCTAATCAATTCAGCGACCAACTACGCCGAGATAGCAATTATCGTGTACAATCGAATCGTAAAATCGGCATCGTGAAATTAATTGGCGAAAACGGTTTTCTATGGCAAATGTTTTATTTCACGTTCGACTCGTCCAATCGAGCTGAAATGGTAACGACGCACTGAAACCATCAGCGTAACTCGAAACAATAAATATTTATCGATTTATGTCCGTTAATCAAACGATTGAGTTTTATCGTCCAGGTTTATTGTGCGGAAATTTCTTTCCGCTATCATCCGTTCCGACGTAATTGTTCGAATATTTTCACGTATACGTTTCCCGTTTACTTTACGCGCGAGATAAGCTTCTTAATATCTTCGGAATCGTACGGTTTTATTCACGACGAATTACAACCGATTTGCGTACAGTCAACCGCGAAAGTTCTCGTGCCCCTGCTACATTTTGAACACTCGAAAGGTGAAACAGCAACGCGATAAATTCACCACTTGTCATTAAAGTATGGGGGTGAAATTTTGGTACCATTTTAATTCTCCATTGCGCACGGATACTTTGTTTCGTCGAAGGAAGAGGAATTAAAGCTTAACGCTTTGTGCTCGAGAGGTGAGTGTTAATCACCAATTGGTAGTTACGTAAATTTTCAAATGAAAGTGGTTAAACAACTACGCACACAAATTTTAGTAGATTATTCAACTAAATTGAGTGACGTTTAGTATATGTGAATCTTAGCGTAAATATTTTTGCGTTGAAAATCTTTGAAGATAGTTTCATTAGATGACCAAGTGCAAAGAGTTAAGCTTCCCAATTTACACCATCTTAAACTCTCCCAAATTCAAATCTTAACGCCTCAAAACTTCCCAGTTTACACCACCTCGAACTCTCCCAAATCCAAATTTCAACCCTTCAAAACTTCCCAATTTACACCATTTCAAACTCTCCTAAATTCAAATCTTAACGTCTCAAAACTTTCCAATTTACACCATCTCAAACCCTCCCAAATTCAAATCTTAACGCCTCAAAACTTCCCAGTTTACACCACCTCGAACTCTCCCAAATCCAAA
>JAOPTO010002342.1:0-15178 GCA_033822845.1 Tetrapedia diversipes
ATGTCAAAATAGAAGAAAGCTGAATTAATAGCACATGTAAATAAACTGTTGAATTTAAAACGAACAGTATCCTAAACGAGAAACGAAAATAATACCAATAATATTATTACTTAATTATTCGACATGCACCGGTCATGGTTCAAACGTATAAGAATACTAACTGTTGCCCCCGTTTTTTTTTTATAGTGCTAGCTTCAAATCGGTGGATTTTCCAACAATCTTTCATCCCTTATTTTAGCCCCTTGGGGATTGATTTTCAAAAAACGTTGAAACACGTATTTCTTTATTTCTAACCAAAAAGCTTAATACCAGTTTTCATAGTGCTTGCTTCAAAATCGGCGGATTTTCGAACCTTTCATCCCCTGTTTTAGCCCCTTGAAAGTTGATTTTTCAAAAACGTTGAAACACGTATTTCTTTATTTCTAACCAAAAAGCTAAATACTAGTTTTCATAGTGCTTGCTTCAAAATCGGCGGATTTTAAAACAAACTTTCAATCCCTATTTAACCCCCTTGTCGGTGGAATATCAAAAAAACCTTCCTTAATGGATGCCTACGACATAAAAGGAATCCATTGTCCAAATTTCATGTTTTAAGCTTCAGTAGTTTAGGCTCTGCGATGATGAATCAGTGAATCAGTCAGGACATGTCTTTTTATATGGATAGATAACCAAATATTCGGTCTTTCACCGACGTATTTAGTATGTATTAATATTCACCAAAGAAAATCGACTTTCTCCAATTTAGGTCTTTCACGGTAACATACACATACGATCGATCTCTGTTTACTGAACATCGATATCTCTGTTATCCGACCTAATAAGAAAAATTAACAGGAATACGATACACCTCTAGTAACCGAACTAATTGGTTATCCGACCTGCCCCGTTCCACAAACGGTTCAGATAAACGAGGTTCCCCTATAACCAGCCTTCTCCAACCGATTCCCGACACTTTAGCAACCCACTAAACCGTCGTTCCGTTAATTGTGAATCTCGACAATTCATAGATAACGTTTCCCCGCGAATTTTCCGTCACGACAATTTGCGTCAACGAACGTTTCGTGGAATCCATCTCGCATGTTCCACGGGAATTCGATATCCCGTATCCGAACGAAAACAGACAAGTTCGAAGTGTAACGAGATCCAACGGAGCCGCAGACGGAATAAATTGCACGCGGTTACCGTTCGCGCTGTCTCTATTCCTCGCCTACTAGGCGAGGCAGCCTTAATCGAAGTTGCTACGACCCCGCAAACGCGTTTATGCCTTGTTTACACTCGCTCGTGAACACGCATGCATAATCAAATGGCGCCGGCCGCTTCGCAAGATGGCGCGCGCGATTGTTACGTGTAGCGATGGGATTAAATATATTACAAGTTGGTTCGAATCCAGACTGGATAGATTTGAATCCTTCGTAAGTATTTTAATAAAAAGAAACACGTACTTTGAAGTGTACTCGAAGCTAGATGAGATATGTTCGAATCCCTTGTAAATAATATGACAAAAAAGAACGGTACTTTGAAGTATACTCGAACTTAGACGAAACAGGTTCGGGACCAACTTATAAATAATATGGCAAATAAAAACAAAAGTGTCAAGTATACTTGAATTTAGACGAGATAAATTTGAATCCCCTGTAAATAATATGACAAAAAAGAACAGTACTTTGAAGTATACTCGAAGCTAGATGAGATATGTTCGAATCCCCTGTAAATAATATGACAAAAAAGAACGGTACTTTGAAGTAGACTCGAAGCTAGATGAGATATGTTCGAATCCCTTGTAAATACTGTGACAATAAAGAACAATGCTTTGAAGTATACTCGAACTTAGACGAAATAGATTCGAAACCAATTTATAAATAATATGGCAAACAGAAACAAAACTGTCAAGTATACTAGAACCTACATGAGATATGTTCGAATCCCTTGTAAATACTATGACAATAAAGAACAGTACTTTGAAACATACTCGAACTTAGACGAGACAGGTTCGAACCCCTTATAAATATCATGGCAAACAGAAATAAAACTGTCGAGTATACCTGAATCTAGATAAGATATGTTCGAATCCCTTGTAAATAGTATGACAATAAAGAACAGTACTTTGAAACATACTCGAACTTAGACGAGGCAAGTTCGAACCCCTTATAAATATCATGGCAAACAGAAACAAAACTGTCGAGTATACTCGAACCTAGACGAGATAAATTAGAATTCCCTTTCATTTATGAGTCATAATCGAATCATATGAAATGAATCTTTGTATTGAATTTGACTTGGTTTCGTGAACACACATTGAACTTGATCCCATCACTAGCTATGAGTTTTTCAAACCGCGCATATTTTCTAACTTTCAATGCTGACCAAAGCGATAACGTAAAATTATAATGTAAAAATGTACTTTATACGAATTTATTAGGTACCAAGTGAGGGAAAAAGGAGCGAGGAAAAAGTTTCATTCGATAAGGATGATCATGATATCTTGTGTTCTTTATACACGTAATAGTGACTAAACAGCTGATAAACGACACGTAATCATAATATAACGGCAACGATTTTCACAACTTCATATAACACGTAATGCTGTAAATTTTTGCAGCACTTAGTGTTGCTCTTTATACAGCAGTAACCTTAACACCTTGTGAGCTTCTTTACCACCTCTAATCTGCATATCTTTCACTCCCTTTTACTACCGTATTACTCTTTTAACGCGTTCGCTACCATCATCATATACAGTCAGTCACGGAAGTCTTCATACGCTATTTCACGAAAAAATGCACCTATCTTAAAAGTCTTATTTTAATTGTACGTGCAGAGCACAATGGAATGCATATGAAGTAATTTTGTCGCCAATAGGAAGTTTCTTTAACACGTTCGTCGCCCAGCGTGATTCGACTGAGTTTCTCGCTGGGCCCAAATCCGATTGCATAGAAAACTGGGGTAAAAAGATATAAAAACAGCAAAATTTTTATCTTTTATTTTTATTTTATGTATTTTATATTTATGTATATTATACTTCAATGCTTATTCCATTGAATTCCTTATAAAATTCCAATTTTTAATCCTATTTAACTTTAAGAAAAACAGCGTCACCCAAATATAGGTGACGTGGCGACGAACGTGTTAAGGGGATAAAATCAAGACCCAAAGGTACCAACAGTTTTTCTTTTTTTTGATACAATATATTTTGGAATATTTTTCGCAACATAGTGATAGAGCACCAGAAGTTGACCATTTTTTTTTTTATAGAAAACGTTTTGTCCTATCTTGTATTATTACGAAGTAATATTTAAAAAACTAAAGAAAAAATAGCAGAGTAAAGGTTGACTTCAGCTGATTCCATGCCATTAGAGAGCTTGCAACGAACTTTGTTCTTTTTATAACGTTGTAATAGTGCAAGTTAAAGCAAAGATTTTCTTATAAAAAAAAATTGACGCTCTATCATCCTGTTGCAAAAAAAGTTTCAGAAAACGTTGCATGAAAAAAATGAAAAATGGCTAACTCCTTTAAGACTTGATTTCACCCCTTTAAAGAGATTTCCTGTCGGCAAAAAAATTACTCCGTATACATTCAATTATGCTCTAAATGTACACAAACTTTCATTAAAATAAGAATTCTGTGTAGGTACATCTTCCCGTGAAATAGTGTACGAAGACTTTCGTGACTGACTGTACGTATGTCAATCTGCAAAACTGCTTATTTTTCTTATCTGGAATGTTATAAATGTATCCTAAAAACACTTACTCTGGGAATGTGTTAAAACTATAGAAAAAATGGTAGAATAATATAATAATATAAATAATAATATAATATAATAATGGTAGAATAAGAAATGGCCACTTCAGGGTAAAATAAATGTAATGATTAAATTTTCGAAAGAGAACTATAATAAACGGCAGAGAACAGCATGAATTCAGTATTAATATATACCAGTTTCTATCGGTTAACAAACCGCAATGACACTTTCCTTTCACGAAACAATCTTGTTAGCCATCGCATAATTTTTGTTATTCTCGTACGAAATTAACTTTCCCGTTGTTCCCGGCACATAATTCTAGAATAACGGAAAACAGACTGCATTTATCAAATTCCACGTTTCTACAATGCTCTGCCCGGAATCCCAGCTTAATTCGAAGAACAGAAGGGGAGAATTTCCCAGGGTTCCGTAAACTTTCCCCCTTCCCACGAGATACGGGCTTATTTAACCGTAAATTCACATCGATCAGGCAATCTTTTAAATCGGCCCTCGTTTCGTATTCCAAACAGGTCTTCTTCCCCCTTGGAAGCGATTAATCGACACTCGATAATGTTCCCTTCGGTATCCAACTTTACACAAACGAAGCGTGTCAAAGAACAAAAATCGAGTCGAACAAAGTGTGTACAATTTTCGATATCGTTTCATTTAACCCTCGCCATACCACTTCTAGGTCTCTTCCAGAGCTTGGAAACTGATCAGTATCATAGGAAAGGTTATAGAAAAAAAGAAAAATGAATAAAATTATAAAGCTTTTATTTTTATTATAAATTTATTATAAATTAAATTTATTTTATTATAATTATTACAAAGCTTTTGTAGGAGATATCTTTATTTTAACCAGTTAACTGCGTTCGACGTGTATACACACCAATCGAAATCTTTATCTCGATGCGGTTAACGTGCATGCACCGCGTGAAAAATAAAAAATTACCATTCAATATGAACGCTCAAAATTTCAGTAAAATGTAATACAAATATTATTTAGTGGTGTGTTTCCTTTATATTACCAGTAAGCCTCAACTGATTTTAATTACGCGCCCCGTAAGGGACTTTTAAACATAAATTCCGCAGTTAACTGGTTAATTAATAAACATGTCACATCGTAAAATCATAAATCGTAAGAATCGTTTGAATCGTAAATCGTAAAATCATAAATCGTAAATAAATCGTCCTCGGTGGGCACGCGCTTCTCTTTCATATCCATTAGGATAACTGGTGGGGGTTACCAGTATCGAACATTCGAGAAGCTCCTTTTTACACATTAGAATAACCGCCGTCGAACATTTCAGAAGGCTAATCGGGAAAGAACAAATGACAAACACACATACTAACACACTCACGCATTCAGTACCTCTACATAAGTAATATCTCTTACAATTTGATGTGGTAGCAAGGTGTACGTGGACTGACTAACTGTAGCGTCCAGGGAAGTTCGGTTTTTATATTCCCTGGACGAGTCGGAAGGGGGGAAATGTGAAGACATGCGAACTTTGCATTGCAAAGGACTCTGCGAGTGTTTTCCGGATTCTAATGAGACAGCAATCAAACACCCGTGTGTGCCAGCAAATCCATGGAAGCAATTTACTCGATATGCCATTATATGCATACATAACTCTATACTGTATACTTTATAAATCAACAAGAAATTTACCATTTTTAATTAGAAACTTGTGTTTTCTATTAAAATCACTTTTTGCGTGAATTTTGAGACACCCCCTGTGGAAGGAATCTTTTGTTTCGATGGCGTCATCCTACATCGGGATCAGGTTCTACTTCGAGGAAAACTGATAAGCTGGACCGTTCCCCGAAGTTGGACCAAATGATGTCATGGAACCCTATGAAAAACCCTGCTGGAGGGTTTCGACGACACACAGTCTTCCGTTCGCCGTACGGTTCACATCACGAAAAAGGATATTCAATAATAAAGAGGAAAAAAAGTTATGGAGTCTAGCATCGGTTGTCTTAATCATTTTACCGTCCTACACCCTTATTAAAGTTGTTACTATTAAACCATTTAAAATATATTATATCTAAGAATTTCACTTTGTTTCTCCTGCCGCTGAACCCTACCATCTCTCTAGATAAAAGTAAAATTCCTATAATGATGATGATGATGAATCTTTCCAGTCAAAATATTTAGACAAGCGAGACCAAACGCTTAAATCGTCGGAACTGCGAGGGTTAAAACATGCGTTAGGGTGAAATATACTTAGAGTAACTAAAATGTTTAACAAGCTCGTTCCACTAAAAGTTCATGAATGAAAATCGAACAACTACTAAGGAAAATAAAGTTTTCCGAGCGATTGGATCTTGGCCGGAAGTTTCCCGTTCCCAAGAAACGCCGCTCCGCTTTAATCCTTCGCGAGCAACCGGTTGTCTTTCGCTTCGAGAAAAAAAAAAGGATGCTTGCGCAAGCTGTTCAGAATTCTTTGTGATTCACCACTTCACACCCATTGATTTGATCTAGAAACACGGGATCGTTGATGAAAATTTTTCGTTGATAATGAACTCGTGATGTTCTCAATAACTGGTTCTAAATGATTAATTGTTAGATAAATTATTAATTAAATGCCAACTTATTAGAGTTTTAGCGAAAATTTGTAAAAGAATACCCACCAATAAAATGCACTTTCTTTCTATTACTTCTTAAATATTCACGAACGAATTACCTGATAAATATCAAAATATAGCTAAGAAGAAAAAAACATATTCTAATGATTATTAACTGTGGATAAAATAAAAAATAAATATGTATGTTTCGCAAAAACGTGTTGGAAAATTTTACATATATGTATAACAGAGGAACGGATCATTATTTTTGTGTCAATACTAGAACTGTCTTTGAACTTTGTATACGTTTGTGAGAAAATTTGAATGCACAGGAGAAACAAAATGCATAAAATATTCGAATGTTGTTTCCAACGCTTGGACTTCTTTCCATAAACGTCCGATTGAATTTATAACAAAATTTTAAACTGAAATGTGCCATTTCTATTTATTTATTCCTAAGGTATTACATATTGAGTTTCTGCACTGTTTTAGTCGTATATTTAGGATCAAGATTTTGATATATTAAATTTTTATTTATTGTACATCTAGTAAGTTTTCTTGTAATATTTTTATTTTCATTTAGTTTTATGTATCATTTTTTTTTTTCAATAAATGTCACTCTTTTGTACGAGTTTTATTCAAAGTATCCACATAAAACAAGCTGCCTAATTATCTTCTTTGGCTGAAACAGCACAAAGTATGCTTTAATGTAATTTGAACGATGTTAAAATATTATGCTGGAGGGTAGGTTTTTGCTTCAAGAACATTTTCCAAAGGTTCCAACTTTTCACATAATTTCACCACATAGTTATATGTTCTCTTTTTAATAATACACCTTAAATTGAAACTTAAATCATTGATCGAATACTTTTGTTACTCACTATACGTAAAAGTATGTAGAATATCAAAAGCAAAGTACTCATCACACCAATATTTAAAGCACGTAACAATTCTCTATGCTAGCAGATGCATGTTTAATTTTTCATTAATTAAAGCATGATTATGAAAAACGCAATGAAAGCATATGTGAATAAAATTTGCTTTGTAAATTTTCCAAAAAAAAACGATACGAAATATTCAAATACTCGATTCAACAATTTTCTTAAATCATCTTCCAAAAAGTAAATTAAAATCGCGTCGAAAAATGTTCATTTTTGATTTTAACAAAATTCATTCTCGTTAACGAAGTTGATAAAAATCTTGATTTGCATAAAAATCCACAACCTATTCGTGTTACCGCGAACTTACAAAACTGCTCTCTCGTAACGACCGAGGCTAAACGGTTGAACATCGACGTTTCATTCGCTTGAAAGGGTTTCGCCGTTTTTAACTCGAATTAAAAAATGGAGCTTCGACGTTCCAGTTGCGTTTAAACGAATGTTCGATGCTGTCGTTTCGCTGAAAGTGGGTCTTAGCATGCTAGAAGCGGCGAGGGCCGGCGGGAAGAAGGGGCGACGGTTAGAGGAGATGTAGCGGAGAAAGCGAATGAATAATTTAGAACCGCAGGCCTGCCTCATAATCGTGGCCATCAGAAATGAGGGAGGAGGGTCGAATATGGCCTGGCCCTTCCGGCTGAGAATATCTAGCTCAAGGACGAGGAAAGATCCCCGGAAGACCCCACCTTATTTGCTACGTTAATTGCTCCTTATTGTTCCCTAGTTGAATAAATGTTCCGGAACGAGGGTTGGCGTAACGTTTCAGTAATTTTTCGCGCCCAAAGTTAAACACCCCTTACGAAACCTTTCTAATGGTTTCCGTAAAAATTTAAATTGACAAACATATTCCAAGGAAATTGAAAGTTTTCCCAAACTTTTTACTTGGAGTAACTTTAAAATATTCGTATGCTTTGTCACGAAATTCAACAAGTTTCCGTAAAAGGATAAAAACTCGAATTCACGCACAGTCTTTAAGGAAACATGCCATATTTTACCATTCCTAGACAAAATTAAGAACGTTATTTAGAATTCAAGGGAATTCCATCCATTTCCGAGAAAAATAAGAAATTTCTTCGCGTTTTCTAAGAAGATTAGAAACAATCTTTCTTTAATCCTCTTACAGTTTTTAGATCTGCAAGATCCACTTTTTGTGCACCTTTAGATTAATACAATATTTTATCGAGCAGTAGTTTTTCTTTATTTTTCCACATATTTCAAAGTACGACAATCCCATTAAATTTATATTACACAATGGTAGGCATTTCTACGAAAATATTTATACTCTTTATGAACACGATAACGGTAAATTTCCAAAGATTTGCAAGCTTCTTTTATCTATTTCACAAATATTCTTCATTTCTCCGCGTTCACCGCAAGAATTTCCACACCCCTCTGAGAAATATTATATTTATTCCAGAAGTAAATCTGGGAAATGTTGTATGCATTTCTACAAAATTATTTATAATCTTCACGAACACGATAACGATGAGTTTCCAAAAGTGATTCACAAACTTCTTTCATTCATTTTGCAAATATTCTTAATTTCTCCGCGTTCGTCGCGAGAATTTCACCGCCCCCCTGGAAAATGTTGTATACATTTCTACAAAATTGTTTATACTCTGCGAACACGATAATGGTAAATTTCTAAAGAAGATTCACAAGCTTCTTTTATCTATTTCGCAAATGTTCTTAATTTCTTCGCGTTCGTCGCAAGAATTTCCCCACCCCTCTGAGAAATGCTGTATTTATTCCAGAAATAAATCTGGGAAATGTATGCATTTCTTTACGAACACAATAACGGTAAATTTCCGAAGACGATTCACCAGCTTCTTTTATCTATTTCGCAAACATTCTTAATTTCACGGCGTTCGTCGCGAGAATTTCCCCACCCCTCTGAGAAATGCTGTATTTATTCCAGAAATAAATCTGGGAAATATCGTATGCACTTCTGCAAAATTGTTTTTACTCTACGAACACGATAATGGTAAATTTCCAAAGAAGATTCACAAGCTTCTTTTATCTATTTTGCAAATATTCTTAATTTCTTCGCGTTCGTCGCAAGAATTTCCCCACCCCTCTGAGAAATGTTGTATTTATTCCAGAAATAAATCTGGGAAATGTATGCATTTCTTTACGAACACAATAACGGTAAATTTCCGAAGAAGATTCACCAGCTTCTTTTATCTATTTCGCAAATATTCTTAATTTCTCGGCGTTCGTCGCGAGAATTTCCCCGCCCCAATGGGAAATGCTGTATTTATTCCGCAGCCGATTCGCGGGCACATTAATTCATAATGTCGGCGGCATTTCGCAGCGGCACAGTGGACTAGCGTGCGTCAGAATCGTTTACCCGTTTCGACCGCCACGAAATTGGGTCAGATGTCCCGGGATATAAGTCCTCCCCGGCTGTTTGTTGCTTTTTATCGGCCGTGCCTTGCACGATACTTATCGCAGCCCGCCTTATCCTAACCCGGCGCTTTCTTGCGCTTCGTTTCACGATTTTAACTCGCTGAACAATCTAGATCGTCGTCCACTTCCTCCCTTCTAATTATCCTCCCCTTGAAACCGGCTCTCTCTCTCTCTCTCTCCTTTCGTTACTCTTGCTAAAGCAACCACCACCATCGCAGAATTCGATTCTACAATTTTAGAAATGCGATCGAATGGATAGAATTTTAGGAAATTGTGAAGAGTGCTCGAGTTGACCGATAGCCGTGTAGAATATTTGAACTAGAGTGTTTCTGAGGCGCGAATGATGAGCACTCGAGACAACGTCGCGACTGAGGAATTTTGGGCATCGAGTGAGAAAGGTTGACAATTAGAAAGAAAGGAAAGGGGTGTTTAGATGAATATATAATGAGGAGAATACAAGCGCACGACAGAAAGAATGTGATCGTAAAAGAAGTAAGAAAGTCAAAATTGCTTAGTTGAAAAATCGTTTATAATCTTAAGTTTTTACTATTAAACTATTTTAAATATACATATTAATAAAGTAGAATTTCCTATAAATATGATTGATGGCAAAAATCTACAATACACAATAAGTTGAGAAATCGTTTATATACCATTAAAGTTGTTTATACCATTAAACTATTTTTAAATATATATATATTAGTAATATTCTAGATATTTCACTTTATTTTACTCACACCTGAGCCCTATCATTTCTCTACTAAATAATAAAGTAAGAAATTTCCTATGTATGTTGCTTGTTAACCTAATCTATTACTTGTTAACTGAGGAATTTTTGGTGAACGTAACCGAATGTATCAAGTAAGAAGGGTCTAGAATTAGAAAGAAATGTGTTGTGTTAAATTGAAATTATAATTGAATTATTGTTTATACTATTAAAGTTATTATTATTAAATTAATTTAAATATGTATATATTAAGAACTTTAGTTTGTTTTACCTACATTTGAATCCTACTACCAACTCTCTAAATAAAAGTAAGATTTCCTATACAATTTTTGAAAAAAAAAAAATTCGTTCGCGATTCGATAATTGGCTCACGCGGGAAAAAGAATGACCACGGGGGCTGTTAATTCAATTTTCGAACAAGACCACGCTTTTCCATCACCACGGGGAACGCAAAGGTTGTAGAAATTCATCGACCAGCCGACGAAATGAGATTTGTTTTAATCGCAACCCCGTAACACCGAAACCTACCAGCGCGGCACCGCTTTCAAACGAATCGATAGTTATAGCTGATCGACAAGCGATCGTGGCGAGACTAAATTGCTTCATTTTCCCGTTTCCGCTTGCTTTTTCACTTTTGCCTCGCGAGTACAAGAATCGTTTAATGAGCAGAGAGACGAACAAACGTGGTTTTAATACGCTTTATTCGGTCGATCTCATAATTTACGTAACTGCTGCAATTAAGCACCTGTTATGTAGCTCTGCTAGCTTTTCTATGCGATTAACGAAGAATTATTTATCTTGCTATGCGTGCTAGTTTCGCGTATCCATTTTGTGCTTCTTCATTAATGCAACACGTTGCCAAGCTCATTTGGCAGATGCATTAACATAATTTAGTTTGTAACGAACAGTCTGAAAATTTTTATGCATTTGTGGAAAACTTAAACACACAAGAAATTATTATACATACAGAGCACACATTATAACATTTAAAGGACAAAACAAATCACTATTTACATTCAATTTCTTTAACTACGTTTTAATTACGTTTTAATTACATTTATAAAAATATAAGTTCTCGATATAGTTATAGATAACAGAATGAATTGCATCGACGTTAATATTTTACAATTTTAAACATCTTACTAAAATAAACATCTTTAACATTTAGTTGGTTTGATGAGTAAAAATGGGCGGGGTTTGACGATTTAAAAATTTAAAAATGGGGTTAAAAATTCTTAAGTTTTTGGTTGCAAATCGTCATTTGCATAACTTTAGAACTGTGATGATCGAACTAAAGGTTATAGACAGCATTTAAATTGCTTTTGTGTCAATGCGGTGGTTGACAAAAATACAGATGGAATATAAATTATCCACACAAATTATAAAATCTAAATCAACAAACAAATGGTTGCCTAACAATTGTGGGTCATAGGTTCGCCATCACTGGTTTAGAAGATACCTGAGGTGTTAATAGTTATCGACCCGCCCTGTATATTTGAAAATAGACAATACAATTATTTTTCGTTTATTACATCCGCTCATTTATATCTCTTTCACACACACTGCCAGTTATCATTCCTTCCTCGCTTCTTATTATCATTCACACATCTTAACGCACACACAATACTAACATCAGTTGCGTCGCTCGTCCCCGAATAGGTGGCAACCTACACTTTGCTTATCAGATAACCATGGACGATTGAAATCTTTTAATTTACATATTTTTACTCGATTCTCTTTCGTGATAGCAGGCATATTCGTATGAAAATCGATAGGTTTCGTTTCGAAGATTGCCCGCGATTAGACGGAAGCGTTCGAAACACGGCTGAGGTGGAGAAAGAGGCCTAACAAATTGCAACGTCTAACTCAATTCCGCGTCGACTGAAAGGGGTAAACGATTCTGACGCACGCCAATTCACCAACTACGCGAGTTTCGATAACCAAACCAGGGATCTTCCTCCTAACTCATCCCTCTACACCCCACTTTCCATCCTTAAAGCTATCCGCGCCTTGCTTCGATCGATGCCGAAGTTCCCTCAACCGTTGCAGGAACTTTTTAATCCAAATTTTTCCACGGATGTTTCCTTTCTTACGTTGATCATCAGTGAACGGTAGAAGTCGCGTTAATTAAATGCAAACGTTTTCTTGTAATCCGTTTTGCATCCAATTGCATCGGGAGAACGAATTTCGCTTTCTCCTCCGTTATTAACTCGATAAAACAATAAATAAAGGCCAACGAGTGTTCGAAATTACTTCCGGCTAGAGCTGAGTAATACAAACATTTGGAACGGGTACAGTCCATCACAGAAGTGTTCGTACGGCAGCGAGAAACTACGTTTAGGTATGAAATTAAAGTTTCAGCCTTTAATTTAATGGTACAAGCTTCAAGTAATTTCATTGTCCGCTAAAAGCATATTTATTTAAAAACAGAAGCTTAAAATCGAAACTGTGTTAACACCTAAATATTTCTGTAACCAACTGTATTTACATGTGAACCGTTTATAGGCCAAGGCGATTAACTCCACTTTTAGAATTAAATTGATCGATCATATTTATCAATGTTCTCCACTCTAAACCGTACCAACCAATTCCGCCGATGACGTATTGGTACGTTAAAATCAATCTAGACCATTTTCATGGATGACGTACCAATACGACGGATTCAACGTGGTCTTGTTTGCTAATAACATAATAATAATAATTTGAAGTACAGCAATTGCCATAAAAATCACACCGCATCATAAAGATTCAGTTTAATCACACATATATATTGTGAAATTAAATATTTTTTTTCATTAATAATAATAAACACATATTCATTATGTACAATTTGTACACGTTTTCATTATTTACACTCTTATCGCCATCATACATTTTTCTACGCGCACTCGTGCCGATTTTTACTTGTTCAGTTCCTTTTTTTCACACTGAATGTCACCATTCGTACATATTCGTAAATACTAGCTAATTAAAATAAAAGTTTACACTGAATTAAGCATAAATTACATGATGTCCCATTTTTTTTAAAATGGACTTGCACCACTTTCAAAATAAGCGATCCAAATAATGATGGCATTTTATACTTTTGTACAATTATACTGTAAAAGAATTTTTATTACTGATGTCAATATCTAAGAAAAAAAATACTAATTAGTTATAAATAAAAAGTTTACACCCGAATTAAGCATAAATTACATGATGTCCCATTTTTTTTTTTAATGGACTTGCACCACTTTCAAAATAAGCGATCCAAATAATGATTGCATTTTATATTTTTGCAGAATTAACTGTAAAAGAATTTTTATTACTGATGTCTATATCTAAGAAATAAAACTATTAGTTATAAATAAAAGTTTACACACCGAATTAACATAAATTACATGATGTCCCATTTAAAAAAAAAATGGACTTGCACCACTTTCAAAATAAGCGATCCCAATAATGATTGCATTTTATATTTTTGTAGAATTATACTGTAAAAGAATTTTTATTACTGATGTCTATATCTAAGAAATAAAATACTAGCTAATTATAAATAAAAGGTTTACACCGAATTAAGCATAAATTACATGATGTCCCATTTTTTTAAAAAAATGGACTTGCACCACTTTCAAAATAAGCGATCCAAATAATGATTGCATTTTATATTTTTGTAGAATTATACTGTAAAAGAATTTTTATTATTAATCTCTATATCTAAGAAATAAAATACGAATTAGTTATAAATAAAAAGTTTACACCGAATTAAACATAAATTACATGATGTCCCATATATTTAAAAATGGACTTGCACCACTTTCAAAATAAACGGTCCATATAAGAAGAATGATAGTCGACAAAGCGACCTGACCCGTTACGTTCATTCACTCTTCACGATTCGGCCCAGAAACCATCGCGGTTGCAAACGTGTTAATCGATTTGGCAAATAAGCAGCTCGTAACATCTATTCACCTTGCTGTTTCCGCTCGATGAGCAGTTACATTTGGCCGAAAGACAAAACAACGACGGAACCGTGACCGATCATCAGAATGGGGTGAATTGCTTCACTCGTTGCTTCAAACTGTTCTCCATGAAAAGGATCGAATAATAGATTGAACCAGTCAGGTCAGGCTGCGTTCGGTAACGGTTGATCGTGGTCTTCGCGTGGCTAAGCTTTCCGCCAGCAAATTTATTGCCGCCCGCATTAGCTTCGCAGGCAAACAATAGGGGTGTGTCTGCGGGGACTGTTATAATTTATATTTCGCCCCTGTGCCGGTCGTACCGTGATTTCGCGTCGCGAGGGAAAAAAAAAGTGCCGGAAGAGACTTCGGAAACTTTGATCGTAAATCGAGCTAGGGTCCAGCAGATATTTCGAAACCTTGTAAGTAGGGTAAAAGGTAAGAGCGTTGGAAACGGAACCGGAATCCGTTCGCGGTATCCTGTTTACGTTTGATCGAAGATTCTGTTGTTGGTAGAGGTTGGGTCTGGGTTAGGATGCGTTGGATACCATACCTATACCGGGTCTAAAGAAACGTGATAAACAAAAAGCTTGCGTGGTCGGTGTTACGACAGGTAATCAAATGATTGATTGCTACTCAGGGGCGAATTCGTGGTGGTTCTTTAACCCTGTTGCGGTCTTCCGGACATTTTTGTCCCGAACGTGTTCCTATTCCACTAAAATACATTTATTTAATTGATTAATTAATTTATTATTTATTAAATTATATTCATTAATTTAATTTTGTATCGAACGGTTTTTTAATTCACTGAAATTTATTTAATTATATTTAATTTATTAAATTATATTCATTAAATTAATTT
>JAOPTO010002342.1:19841-60182 GCA_033822845.1 Tetrapedia diversipes
GTTAACACGTTCCCTAAAATTTCCTCCCACGCCGGAAAAAAGCCTTTAAAAAAAGGTATATTTTTAACAATATTTTGTCAAATAAACAAAAAATGATTGCTTTTCTGGTTTAAATTTATAAAAAGATATGCCTTTCTTTTAAATTACTGAAATATTGTGTATTATACCACAAGAAAACAGGCTTGTGTCAACCATAAAACAAATGTGGGGCGTATACGCTTCATGCTAAAATTTCCTCCCACGTCGGAAAAAAGCCTTTAAAAAAAGGTATATTTTTAACAATATTTTGTCAAATAAACTAAAAATGATCGCTTTTCTGGTTTAAATTTATAAAAAGATATGCCTTCCTTTTAAATTTATGGTTTTAAATTACTGAAATATTGTGTATTATGCCACAAAAAACATGCTTGGGTCAACCATAAAAAACCACACCTGAAGGGGTTAAATAGGGGTTGAAACGCTATGATAACTGATATTTAGTTTCTGGTTAGAAATAAAAAAAATATGTGCTTTAACGTTTTTGGAAAATCAATCTCCAAGGGGGTAAAATAAGGGATGAAAATTTATTCGAAAATCTGTCGATTTTGAAGCAAGCACCATAAAAATGAGTAAATATTTTACTTTCTGGTTGAAATTAAAGTTAAAGGCTTGCAAAATTGGACATCTCTTGAAAATAGTTAAAATGGAAATCAAAGTTAAACAAAATTTCGCCCAAATTTTGTTTTTCAGTATTTTTAAGAGAAATGTGGTGTACCCCTTAGAATTTTCTGTGCACCCCATTTTGGAGACCTCTGGTTTAAAAAATTGGTGAAAACTGGTAATTTTTACCATAAGCTTCGCGATTATATCGTGACACTTCATTTGTATTAGACGTTCACGAGGTGTTTATTGACGCAGGGACTATTTTACGATGTTTAGGGGGAAATTGAAGTAACGACTTCTGCGGCATGAAATTCCCCAGACAACGTTAGTTTCAAGTTACAATTCATTGAACCATACGAATACCACATATATTATTATTTTATTGAAATATTGAACCAAAGTTTATCGCCTTTTAATATTTTCAATAATAACACTTAAAACATTCCTTAAATAACTAACATTTTCATTCCATCAAAAACATTTACACCCGCCTATTTTTTTCGATGCTGCAATTTCGTTCCGCCGACAAACTTTTATAATGGCATAAAAGTAGTTTTGAGGTGACGCGAAATTTAACGTACGCGGGCTGCTCGGTTCATCGGTATGTAAATGGCCGGAATCCATATTCCCGTAACCGGTTCCCCGAACAATCCTAACAAGACAACATCCGAAAAAGCGACGAGTACGCGACAGTTCCGAAGAAGGGAAGAAGAAGTTTCGAACAGGTTGTCATTCTTTCGAACCGAATCCACGTTAATCCGACCGATTCCAAGTATCGTTGAGAACTAATTTGCTGACGCCCGGCCGAATCCCTGTTACACTTAATCACACCCGAAACCAAAGCCACTTAAACGCCCAAAAAGGCTAATAACGGCTGGGCCAATAAAACGATCGAGGCCCGGCCGAGCGTTTAGGTCGTCTAGATTTCCCACGTGTCATTGGGTTGCTGCATTTCCTAGCAGCGGGTGGTTAAGCCGATCCCGGTGCACCGCGACCAGTGGTGATCCCCCGTTTGCAACGCCGGTCATCCCCCCCCCCCGCCCTCACCCTCGACGGAAGAAGCGTGCAGCACAGTTGTCCACCCTTCGACCTTCGAGTGCATCAGGGTGGCGTGTATCGATCGATGCCACACAGCGCCTTCCTCATTAGGCGGATCGGTCGATTTCGTAGGTGCTCTTTTGACGCTGGTCGCGGCTTGCGATCCCGGTCCTAAAGTGGTGACGCAACGGTCGAACGAGACCCCAATAGGTCGAGATGAGAGCCATTGTATGGCAATCTTATAATTTAGACAATCACCGATCAATTGAATGGGCCTTTACTACTGCTATACATGCAGCGCCCGTACACCGGCGAGAGTGAATGATGAATGAATGAAGGGACAAGACCGAATGAATGGACAGATAGTTGGCTCCGCTTAAACGTTCGTAAATAACCGGCTGCTTCATTCAATTACTTTCAATCGCTTCGGGCCAATAGATACAATTTAGAAAAAAAAAAAGAATTGGAGGAAAATAAGAAAGAAGGGAAAACGAGCTCCGAGAGCGGACGCGTCGATATGCTTTGCTAGTTGGTCTATATGCTATGAGAAACTGGGATTTTGTTAAGATTTTGTTATTTGGTAGAGTTATTGTTATCGAGTATGTTAAATAATGGAACGTAAAGGTTTTTATAGGGGCACAGGGAATTTTTAAACGTTTGTAAATAATCGGCTGTTTCATTCAATTACTTTCAATCGCTTCGGGCTAATAGATACAATTTAGAAAAAAAAAGAATTGGAGGAAAATAAGAAAGAAGGGAAAACGAGCTCCGAGAGCGGACGCGTCGATATGCTTTGCTAGTTGGTCTATATGCTATGAGAAACTGGGATTTTGTTAAGATTTTGTTATTTGGTAGAGTTATTGTTATCGAGTATGTTAAATAATGGAACGTAAAGGTTTTTATAGGGGCACAGGGAATTTTTAAACGTTTGTAAATAATCGGCTGTTTCATTCAATTACTTTCAATCGCTTCGGGCTAATAGATACAATTTAGAAAAAAAAAGAATTGGAGGAAAATAAGAAAGAAGGGAAAACGGGGTGATTTTGTTAAAATTTTGTTATTTGGTAGAATTATTGTTATCACATATGTTACATAATGAGACATAAAGATTTTTATAGGGGCACAAAGAATTTATAAACGTTCGTAAATAATCGGCTGCTTCATTCAATTGTTTTCAATCGCTTTAGAAAAAGAAATTGAAGAAAATAAGAAATAAGGGAGAATGAAGTGGCCGAGAGCAAACACGTCGCTATGTCTTGCTCGTTCGTCATTGTGTTATGAGAGACTGCGATTTTGTTAAAATTTTGTTATTTGGTAGAATTATTGTTATCACATATGTTACATAATGAGACATAAAGATTTTTATAGGGGCACAAAGAATTTATAAACGTTCGTAAATAATCGGCTGCTTCATTCAATTGTTTTCAATCGCTTTAGAAAAAGAAATTGAAGAAAATAAGAAAATGTTTTGCTCGTTGGTCCATGTGCTATAAGAGGCTGGGATTTTGTTAAGATTTTGTTATTTGGTAGAATTATTGTTATCTTGTATATTACATAATGGAGCATAAAGACTTTTATAGGGGCACAAAGAATTTTTAAACGTTCGTAAATAATCGATTGTTTCGCTTCGGGCCAATAGATACAATTTAGGAAAAGAAGTTGCAGAAAAATAAGAAAAAAAGGGGAACGGGGTGATTTTGTTAAGATTTTGTTATTTGGTAGAATTATTGTTATCACATATGTTACATAATGAGACATAAAGATTTTTATAGGGGCACGAAGAATTTTTAAATGTTCATGAATAATCGGTTGTTTCATTCAATTACTTTCAATTGCTTTAGAAAAAAAAATTGAGGAAAATAAAGAAGAAGAGAAAACCAGCACCTCGAGCTAACACGTCGATATGTCTTGCTCGTTGGTTCATGTGCTACAAGAAGTTGGGATTTTGTTCAGATTTTGTTCAGATTTTGTTAATTGGTAGAATTATTGTTATCGTGTATATTACATAATGGGGCACAAAGATTTTTATAGGGGCAAAGAGAATTTTTAAGTGTTGCGTCGTGTTCTAATCTGCGCTGCATTTTATGATCAGCTTGATGGAGCTGCAGAAACTTCAAAATGCGAAGAAATGTGCAGAATACATAATATACACTTTGTAATAATTATAGAATCGAATTGAAACTTTAATTAGGTTATATCTTTTCGGTTGTGTTTGTACAAATATTAATTTACATACGAATTTGTAGTCTATTCAATGGATCTCTAACGTTTAGAGATATCAATTACCATCTATTATCATTGTGAATAAATAAAATTCTAAGACTTGAAGTATAAAGAAGATTGCATTAATAGAAATCGAAAAGTTGTTATGGAAAATTCTGAAAAACGTGATAACTCCGTGACATTTCCAATTTGTAAGCAGCGACTATTTTTATGTTACCCTTCTTCGGTTTCATTACCTCGACACTCGAAGAGCGTTTAAATGCAAACAATTTACATGCTAATTTGCATGGGACCTCTAACGGATGAAAGAAAGAAAAAAAAAATGGAGAGAGAAAGCAATCGATTTTATTTTTAATTCAGCGCGACAGAAAAATCGGCCGAAAACACTTCGCAGGTGCCAAAAAATATTTTACGATGTCAAAGATTTACGACGGTGTTAAAAATAGCCGCTTGCGCCCGGCGAAGTGTTTTCTGTGCCATTATTCGTGCCACTTGCTGCTAAAAAAAGGGCGTAAAAAATCGTGCGAAACTTTTTGACCAGATTCCACGCACAACATTATTGTAATCGCCCGTTATACGCCAGAAAAACGTGACTTCGCGTCGGCCACGATGAATAAAATACGTCGGAAGCGTAGCGTTTTCTGTTCCCGGGGACGCGTAACGATCCGACTGAATTATCGGTGCGGTTTCGAAATATCGCAGGATGTTTTCACCGATGCCCCGTTCAGACAAACGGGAGCCGACGTTCGTGTAAATACACAACGCCACGGACAATGTCGATAGGATAATTTGATCGAAAGTCCCGTCCAGAGAAAATTACACCGATCAACCGTGCCGTTAACGAGCCACCGACTGAGCTGTACGTAAGAAAACACTGCAAATTTTATTAGAACTTGAAAATACGTCGATGAAGCTTTAGGTATAGCGTTTTCTGGCTTACGAATTATTTAAGAAGTGTGTAAAAAATATTTATACCGATCAACCGTGCCGTTAACGAGCCACCGACTGAGCTGTACGTAAGAAAACACTGCAAGTTTTATTGGAACTCGAAAATACGTCGATGAAGCTCTAAATATCGATAAGCTCTGGCTTACGAATTATTTAAGAAGTGTGTAAAAAATATTTACACCGATCAACCGTGTCATTAACGAGTCATTGGGTGAGCTGTACGTAAGAAAACACTGCAAGTTTTATTGGAACTCGAAAATACGTCGATGAAGCTCTAAATATCGATAAGCTCTGGCTTACGAATTATTTAAGAAGTGTGTAAAAATATTTACACCGATCAACCGTGTCATTAATGAGTCAGTCGTTATTTGCATATATAGGATTATAATTGTTGACTTTCCATTCCATCAATTTTTTTTATATTTAAAACAAAAATTCAGCTCACAGAGGAATAACACACTTATAATTCTTTTATCTGTACTTTTGTATAAAAAGGGTTACTTGCCCATCAAATAAAGATAATAATAATTATTATTGTTGTTGTTGTTGTTGTTGTTGTTGTTCTTGTTATTATTATTGTTGTTGTTGTTGTTGTTATCATTATTATTATTATTGTTATATAATTTCCTATGTTTTCATAATTTTTAAAATATTCCTTTATAAATAATAATAATAATAATAATTATTATTATTGTTGTTGTTGTTATCATTATTATTATTATTGTTATATAATTTCCTACGTTTTCATAATTTCTAAAACATTCCTTTACGATCGTACAATCTTTAATCTTCGACTGCCAAGTTATTCATTTTTCAGTGTATTACGTTTGTTCCGAGTGGTATTTTCGAAGAACAGGTCGAGTATGATACTGTTTTCCATTCTCAATAAGAGAAATCGATAATTAAGTAGTCGATAATTAGGAAAGTTTTCATCTGACGAGCAAGCGATTCGTCTGGGTGATTGACGGTCGAATGGAATCGGGAAACGTGAAACCAAAAGGCAAACGAGTCGCTACGCTGACCTAATGGACGCCGATTGGTACAGATGGCCTTAGACTGCTTTCATACGGCCACGAGACTTGCGCCACGTCACGTCCGGATGAATTTATATGCGTGAAACGAGATGGACGGGGTCTCGATTGTCGATAGCGAGTTTCCTTTTTCACTACGCTACGATCTGTCGAACCCGTTTCGCGGCAAATCGATTTTCACTCAGAAATTTGACGTTACTGATTCCTTCGTTTGCGTTGTACATGCACTGTGAAAAACTTTTCTTATATTTAGATTCGGTTGACAAATTTTTTGACAACATTTAATGGATTATTATTCGATAGAAAATGTTGCTATACTTTTTTTGAAGATCAGTTTTAATTGTTGATGACGCTTAAAGTAGAAGTTGATCATTTAAACTACTAATTTGAATTAAAATAATTTTCATCACGTTACATTTTGTAACGCAGAATTAATTATGCAAATTGAAACATCAAAAATATATTTAATAAGACAGTAATCATTAGATATTAGTTGTTTAACAGAAATGGAAAATTATTGGATATAATTATATGCAAAATATATTTAATAAGACAGTAAATATTAGATATAAGTTATTTAACAGAAATGGAAAATTATTGGAAACGATTATATGCAAAATATATTTAATAAGACAGTAAATATTAGATATAAGTTATTTAACAAAAATGGAAAATTATTGGAAACGATTATATGCAAAATATATTCAACCCTTTGCGCTCGAGAGGTGACTGTTAGTCACCAAATGATAGTTTTGCAAATTTTCAGATTTTAGTTTATTAGTCAGGTTCACATTTTAAGTAGTCATATATGTAAATTTTAGTATATCACTTAACTAAACTAAATTACGTTTAATATAGCTGAAGCTTAATAAATATTTCAAATTTGAAAAGTTCTCAAGTTAGTTCATTAGACGATTAACAATCACCTCTCGAGTGCAAAGTGTTAATAAGACAGTAAACGTTAGATATCAATTATTCAACACAACTATAAAATTATTAGAAATAATTATATGCAAAACATATTTAATAAGAAAGTAAACATCAGACATGAGTTACTTAACACAACCGTAAAATTATTGGAAATAATTCTACCAATTCATTATAAAATTGTAGACAAAATAATTATCAGAGTTTATTATAAAACCATAGATAAATCACAATGATCAGGTAGCATTCATTACAATAAAATGATCAACGAACCAATAACATTTACAAAATAATTTTGATAATCAGCAATAATTATTACCACGACAAACTTCCTCTTTGGAACACACACGATCAAACCGTTTAAAAAAGGAAGGTGCCATTGGGAAGCAGCAAAATTTTATTCCGTTTCCGTCAACAATTACACATCAATGGACCCCATCCCGGGAACCCCGGTAAAGGTAACAAAATCACTTAAGCAAATATGGCAGACTCGTCGAGCATCCGGCACGGAACACCGGAATACATATGCATCGACGGCATATTGTATGCGCATCGATAAGATTTGCTTTCGTAGATCAAAGCGCGAGGGCGCCCCCTCGAGATTGATAGATCGAGACCGAATCTGCCGGGGCAAGTGGACTCGAAACGAATCGAGCGATGCTCGCCGGGCCGGCTATCCGCTATCGGAACCGAGAGGAAAGCTGGGCGTTTGCCCGCGACCAACTTCCGGCCGCTTATCAAACGCTCTTCCGTCCGAACATTCGTTTCGGGGATCGCATTGTCGACAGTACGACGTGATGGATTTGACGAATATCTATTTATTTTCACGTGGATCACGCGGCACATCGTAATTTCTGCTCTGAACTGCGATCCAATATCGTGGTGTACGCGATGAAACTGATTTTACTTATTTTATTTTCATAGGAAAATTCTAGTTTACTTTATTTAGTAAAATAGGTGTGAATAAAATGAAAGTTAAGCGCTTGGAATGTTAATAAATTTATGTTTAAAATAGTTTAATAATTATAGCTTAAACGACTTTTTGACTTAATAACTTCAACATTCTTATTTCCTTTAGAATCACACTCTTTCTGCCACGTGCTCGCATTTTCCACGTCATGTATTCTTCTAAACACTCATTTACTTTCTTTCTAATTCTAAACAGAGTGTCTTCTATATAGCAAATTCTATTTTTATTCATTTAGTAGATTGAGATGATAGGGCTCAGATGTGAATGAAATGAAAATTAAGTGTTTAGAATATTAATAAATGTATAGTTTAATAATTATAGCTTAAACGAGTTTTCGACTTAACTTTAACGTTCTTATTTCCTTCAGAATCACACTCATTCTGGGTTCAGAGTCAAACTCTTTTTGCCCCGCGCTCGCATTTTCCACGTCATGTATTCTTCTAAACACTCATTTACTTTCTTTCTAATTCTAAACAGAGTGTCTTCTATATAGGAAATTCTACTTTTATTTATTTGGTGAAATGAGATGATAGGACTCAGGTGTGAATAAAATGAAAGTTAACCGCCTGGAATATTAATAAATGTATAGTTAAAATAGTTTAATAATTATAGCTTAAACGACTTTTTGACTTAATAACTTCAACGTCCTTATTTCCTTCAGAATCACACTCATTCTGGTTTCAGAGTCAAACTTTTTCTTTCACGTGCTCGCATTCTCATTTACTTTCTTTCTAATTCTAAACTTTTCTCACTCGATGCATTCGGTCAAAAAAAATGTAAATACACTTACATTCGTGCAATGATTGTTTTCTTCAGCACAATCCCTATTTAAGACTTAGAACAATATATGTTATTATAACACAGAAATCACGCGAACTGTACATTTTTCCGGCGAAAGGGTTAATACGAAAAGCTTTAAAAAATTATTAAAATACAAAATACATTCGAACGCTGCATAATTCAAATGCGGTGCTCGAAACGAAAGGGTTAAACCAGTCCACGTGTCAAACTCGTACTCAGCCCGCGTAGCGAGCGACAAGTTTAAACAACGATTAAACGTCTCCGTTTTTATACAGCGCAGCGTAATCGCGTTCGATGGCGCACGTTCGCGTAACAACGACAGCGCAACAAAGCTGATCACCGTTCATTAAGTAATTCCATCAGAAGTCAATTTTGCCGTTACCGCACGGTTTGTATAAAACAGCCGGGGGACGATGGCCGGGCGGGGGTTGGTAAGCGAGGGGGGAGGGGACCATGCGTTCGCCATTAGCGGCCGATTATTCGCAGTCATCGCGGGCCCGTTTGAAAATTACTCGATCGAAACGCGGCCGCCCCCGGTTACGAGTACCATCGAATAAGCAACCGAACCGATTAATCCGTCATTCTGATTTATTTCTCCGTTGGCGGGCCGGCGTTCGAACGCGAGCGCCACCGCGGCGACGGGCGCAGCGTTATCGCGTGACAAAGCGCGTATAGGTGAACGATAGACGGTCCGCCGCACCCGTGAATATTCATCCGACCCGCTAATTGGCGATACGATGACTATTCATGAATCAACGATTTTCAATAGCTGTTATTTGACGTACGAACGAAAGGCGGAGCAACAATGAGCGAAACGGGGCGAGGACGGTATCGCGGGCGAGACGCGGGGGTGAGAACGGGGTCGGGGGAGGGTTGAAGGAAGACACGAGGGGGCGGGCGGAAGGGAAGGAAGGAAAGGGGGATTGAAAGGAACGAGAAGGGCGGACAGAGAGATTGAGAGAGAGTGAGAGTGAGTGAGAAAGAGAGATAGTGAGAGAGTGGAGAAAGAGAGAGCAAGCAAGAGAGAGAGGGGGTAGAAAGAGAATGAGAATGAGTGAGAAAGAGAAAGAGAGTAAGAGAGTGGAGAAAGAAAGAGCAAGAAAGAGAGGGGGGGTAGAGAGAGGGGGAGAGGGAGAGAGAGGGTGGACAGAAAGAGAGAGACAGGGTAGAGAGAGTGGATAGAAAGAGAGAGGGTATAGAGAGAGAGAGAGTAGAGAGAGAGTAGAGAGAGAGAGAGTGTGGAGAAAAAGAGAGATAGGGTAGAGATAGCGAGTGGAGAGAAAGTGAGTGTGTGAGTGTGTGAGAGAGAGAGGGTAGAGAGAGAGTGGAGAAAAAGAGAGACAGGGTAGAGAGAAAGGGTAGAGATAGAGGGTGCAGAGAGAGTAAGCGAGGGTGTGTGTGTGTGCGTGCGTGTGTGTGTGTGAGAGAGAGTTCAGAGAGTGAGTGAGTGAGTGAGAGAGAGTGGGACAGAGGGAGGGAGAGGGGTTTGAAAGGGAGAAGTCCGAAAATGGAGCCAAAGATAGGAATCGAGGATCAGATAGGAGCGCTCGAAAGGAAGAATTCTAAGAAAGACGCGACGAATAGAGGGGCTGCAGGCTGGGGGAGCTGAAATAAATCGGTCTAGGAGTATAAAGGAAGACGTTCCGTTCGGCCTCGACGCGTTGGAGACAGTAAGTCAAACGAAAATTCGGTTGGGATAATAGAGGAGAAGCTCAGCGGTGAGTAAATTTCGAAATGCTGGGAAGACCTTGGCGTATCGAGCGATGCCTTGGAAAAGTTGGAGAAAAGTGAGATTGTAATTTTATGAGAGACTGAATTGGATAAGGAAAAAGTTCTTCCATACAAGGTGTAGTTGTAAAAGCATTCTCAAAAGTAATGCATACGTGATCCTTTACATTGTACGTACGATAATTGAAAATTGAAAATCTAATCAATCATTATAACCCAAAATTAATAAATAATTATCAATTAATTATATTAATATTATAATTAATTGTATACTGTTATTATTAATATTGTAATTAAGTAATAATTAATAGTGTAATGTTATTATTAATATTGTAATTAATTAATAATTAATACTGTGATATTATTAATATTGTAACTATTTATTAATTGATAGTGTAATGTTATTATCAACATTGTAATTAATTAGTAATTAATAGCGTATTGCTATTATTAATATCATAATTAATTATTAATTATTATCGTAGTGCTACTGTTAATTTTGCAATTAATTAATAATGAATAATATATTGTTTTTATTAATATTATTAATTATGGGTTATAATACAATAATGTATTACAATATTATTAATAATGTAATACATAACAAAGAGAAGTATTTGGAGTAATCTCGCGAATCACTATTCATAGGAAACGTTGGAGACGATAAAAAGTGCGTATCACAGATGCGAACGAATCTCAAACAAGAATATCAAATGAACACTAATTGTAAGTCATACGGCTTGCATACGTTAGGTATATACGTTTGTATTTATTACTTATGGCAATATCTCGAAAAATTATGGTTCTCAGGTAATTGCACCTCTTCTTCTATTGCCTTTCTATCTCCCTCTCTCTTTCTGCCTTGTACCTTCTTCACAATCTCTCTCTCTCTCTCTCTCACTCTTTCAATTTTATCCTCTTCGTCTAACAATCATGCAAGGTAGCCACGGACGTAGTAGTAATTGCACATGTCGAACATAAATTCGTGCGTGCACCACGCGCTTGCGTCGGCGAACGGTCGGCGCGCTGTGCAAGAACGCAGACGTGGTGCCACCCCCGCGACGCTCTGCGACGCCCGTCCCGATACCCCCGTCATCGGTATTGGTCATCCTCGATGACAAAGGAATCGACGCGTGTGCAGCTGACAGATCATTTAAATCGGTCGCCAACTGCAGCCGGGGCGAGGATATCGCGAGCGTGTCCGGTTCTGGCGGAAGATTTGACACGTTGGTGGAATCGTACGATGAGTTCCGGTATTGTTTCGTGAACGGTATTGAAATGAAACACAAAAGTGTTTAAAATATCCGTAGCATCGCATGTATTGCTTCTATTGGCACCTTGAAGCTGTTAGGATTTTAATGCTTCTATATTTTCGCTTGAAAATTGTTAAGGGAAGACTGTTAAAGCAAATTATGAAGTTGTAGAAATTTAAGGAAGAATTGAAGGGACTGGATTAAATAGTTAGATGGTTCTAAGTTTGTTTAAGCATGGATCCAAAAATTATATTGAAATGGGAATTTTATACGAAAGAAAATGTGAAGTGGGACAAATTAATTTACAAAAGCTGAAGTATTGAAGAAACATAAAGTATTTATAATTAATTGATATGCATTTTATAAGCTAGTAAAAAATAACAATCTTTTCCTAATGAAACACAGAAGTGTTTAAAATATCAGCAGCATCGCATGTATTGCTTCTATTGGCACCTTGAAGCTGTTTGGATTTTAATGCTTCTATATTTCGCTTGAAAATTGTTAAGGGAAGACTGTTAAAGCAAATTATGAAATTGTAGAAATTTAAGGAAGAATTGAAGCGACTGGATTAAATAGTTAGATGGTTCTAAGTTTGTTTAAGCATGGATCCAAAAATTATATTGAAATGGGAATTTTATACGAAAGAAAATGTGAAGTGGGACAAATTAATTTACAAAAGTTGAAGTATTGAAGAAATATAAAGTATTTATAATTAATTGATATGCATTTTATAAGCTAGTAAAAAATAACAATCTTTTCCTAAATATGCATAAAATTAACATTATAGATACTTGTTTTACGATTTCCTGGTCATTACATCATTAATAATAATTAGATAACAAAGTTTATAAAGCTTTTGCTAACTCTTCACATTTATATTTCTGAAACGCTTAACAACTCCATCTACAAAACATGACGTTATATAAATATCCAAGAGTACGCAAAAATTAATATTTATTTATTCACTTAACCCTTTATACTCGAGAGGTGGCTCTCAATTTTCTAATGATGCTAACTTCAAAAATTTTCACATTTGAAATATTTATAATACTAAAATTTGAATATATTAAACGTCACTTAGTTCAGTTAAGTGATACATTAAAATTTACATATATGACTATTAAACCCCTGAGTCTGACCAATAAACAAACTAATTAGAGTTTGAAAATTTGCGAAACTATCATATGGTAACTAACAGTCCCCTTTCAAGTGCAAAGGGTTAATAAAGGTTGACAAAAATTGCTAGGAATAATAATAATTATTCTTGCAAGTTTTACTCGTGAACTTCGAAACCCGACAAATTGACCTAGTGTTAATAAACAAACTGACTAAAATCTGAAAATTTGTGAAACTATCATTTGGTGATTAACAGTCGCCTCTCGAGCGCAAAGGGTTAATTTTAATCTTATGTGACATCTATCACAAAAATGGAGCCAAAAATCAAGTTTTATCCGTGTTTTAAGCAATTTCATACAGAATCCAGTTGTTAAAAAATTATTGGTCTATATTAAACCTCATTTCTAATAGTTTAGTATAATTATGTTTCTAATAGTTTCTAATAGTTTAGTATAATATTAATATACTGAAATTTACATACACCACTGTTTAATATCCGGGTCTGACCAATAAACAAAGTAACTAAAATCTGAAAATTTATACATTAAACGTCATTTTCATTTAAATATATATATTAAATAATATACTAAAATTTACATATACGACTATTTAACCCCTGAGTCTGACTAATAAACAAACTAATTAGAGTTTGAAAATCTGCGAAACTATCATATGGTGACTAACAATCACCTCTCGAGCGCAAAGGGTTAAACTTCACCCTGAGCCGTACAGATCTAAGCAAAACAGCAGTTAATTGACTAGCTACAACGAACTACAACGAAAGAATGCAGTGGCAAAGTAAACGTCATCGACACCTTTCAAAAATCGACGAACAAACGTCGAGCACGATCGCGGTATCGACACCGTTTCCGGAAGAGATCGAAAGGAAGCGGTCGCTTAGGCAGGAAACCTGAGCGAAACGAAAGGCGCACCTCAGAGGGGCGTCATTCCCTCAAATCGAAGTTTATTTAGCCCGGGTTTACGGCTCACTCTGGATTCACTTAAGCTCGAATCGCCGCAGGAATCGCAGCGATGTCGTCCCATGCGATTCGGAATTTTGGAACCGTTCCAAGCGACCTTTGAATAGTCTCCGTAGCGCGCGGAGGGGAACGCTAGCGATCGGAGGCCGGCTCGCGGAAAAATTTACGACGACAATAAACTTCGTCCACCGTGGCGGGGAACAGGATTATAAAAAAAACAGACGAAAAGGGGGGAAGGGAAGGAAAAAAGGAGGAGGAAGCGAAAGATGAAGTGGAAGAAGAAGAAAGGAGAAACCGGTGAATCGCGCGCCGCAAGGGAGCCGCGGGATCGTCCAAGACACTTCGTTCATTAGGCATTTTTCAGATGAGAAATTCAGCTTCGATGATAGCACTTGCTATTGGCCACGGTGGGTGGTTTAAGAATATTGCAAGTTTGGTGTAGGTAGAATGGGATGAGTAACGTCTCTTGTTATTTTAGAGTCGATTCAGAACAATGTGTTTAATTAGAAAATATTGGATTTTTACCATTAATCTCTCTCTCCACCCTCACTCTCTTCACCCTCTGTATCTTTCTCCACCCCTCTCTCTCCCCAACCTCTCTCTCACCACCCTCTCTTTCTCCACCCTCTGTCTCTTTCTCCACCTCTCTCTCTCCCCAACCTCTCTTTCTTCACCCTCACTCTCTTCACTCTCTCTCACTTTCTCCACCCCTCTCTCTCCCCAACCTCTCTCTCGCCACCCTCTAACTCACCACCCTCTCTCTCTTTCTCTCTCTTTTTATTTCTTTGACTGTCTTTCTCTTTCTTTCTCTCTCCCTCTCCCCTTTTTATTTCTTTGACTGTCTTTCTCTTTCTTTCATTCTCCCTCTCTCTTTTTTATTTCTCTGTCTCTCGTTCGTTCTTTTTCTCTCTTTTTATTTCTCTGACTGCCTTTCTCTTTCTTTCTCTCTCCCTCTTTCTTTTTTATTTCTTTGTCTCTCTTTCACTCTTTCTCTCTCTTTTCATTTCTCTGTCTCTCTTTCTTCTTATTTTTCTATCTCTCCCTTTTTATTTCTCTGACTGTCTTTCTCTCTCCCTCTTTTTCTCTTTCTCTCTCTCTTTCTCTTTCGACTTATTCTACTGCTTCCTTTCAACTTGGACACTCCTTACATACACAATGCAACGCATACTATATAGAATACTCACTTTAAAACATCCACACTATATACTATCTAACGACACACTAGACAAAGGATTTGCATACGTTAAATTCACTATCCCTCTCATACGCGAAGAACCAACACTTACAGTTGCTTCGAATCCGACTGAATAGTTTGGAATAGTTCAGGAACGCTTCCGGAAGAAAAAAGAAACGGCAGGGGTACTTTTAAGTAGGCCTCCTAGATGAGATAGCTTTGAATTGTTCGTAAGTGCTTTGAGAAACGTGAATGGCGCTTTCCGAACCTTTTGAACATTTAACGAGTACCTACTTTAACTGAAAGTAGAAACCGCGGATAGTCTTCTGTTTGCAATATTGAGTAGCTACTACTTTTAGAATGAGGGTGCTTGTGAATACCTAAGTACTTGCAGTTAGCCTAGTACTCTGCAAGTACATACAATTAAAATTTCTTATAGATTTCAAGTTGTTCAACACTGAAGACAAGTATGTTTTTGCTGCTAGATATAATAAACATACTGATTTAATATGCAGTGACTTTGAAGTTACTTGTTATTGCGATTAAGAAATTGGAAACTGAAATATAAGACTAAAGGATCACAGAAAATTATTTAATTAATTAATTAGTAAGGAATAACAGAAAATTGGTATTCTATGCTAATCAATAAATAGTATTCTATCATAGTGATAATAAAAATGAATATATTAACAATATTTGCGAACCATAAAATTATATTTCACATTGTCCTCTAGCCTTAAACTTTTGCCCTCTTTTGTAAATTAATTAAGTAATAAGAAACAACGGTATAAATAAAATTTTTATTCTATGCTAATCAGTGAATAGTGTTCTACCATAATGACAATAAAAGTGAATATATTAACAATATTTGCGAACCATAAAATTATGCTTTACATTGTCCTGTCGTCTTAAACTTTTGTCCGCTACTGTAAGTACAGCATTTTTATTCAATTAGTAGATTTGTTATATTCTACAAATATATACTGCATAAATTATTATAAGATACATTGTACTGTTAATCATTACGACATATTGATAATGTAAGTATAATATGACGCTGTATAAAATTCATAAGAATATTACTGGTTTGTTTAAGGAATCAAATCCATAAAATATAATTAGAAAAACCAATTAACCCTTATTGATCCAAGTATGCCTCTCAAGTACCACCAATATAATTGATAATAAAAATATTATAATTAAAATTATATTACTTTTGAAATAAATAAAAATTGTTTCGAATGAAATTTAATATTATTATTTACACGTCATTGTAGCATTTAACCCTTTGCGCTCGAAAGGTGGCTGTTAGCCGTCTAACAATATTAATTTCAAAGATTATCAAGTGCAAAACATTTACTAAGATTCGTTTATGTTAAACTTCATTTAGTTCAGTTAAGTCGTACACCAAAATTTACACATATGATTATTTACCCTCTGGGTCTGATTAATGAACAAACTAACTAAAATCTGAAAATTTTTGAAACTGTCATTTGGCGACTAATAGGCGTCTCTCGAGCGCAAAGGGTTAAAGTCTGACACTCAAAAATTTGCAAGTCAAAATATCACGAGAATAAGTTAGAGTTGTCGATCGATATTCACACTTAAAAGTAGGAGTGTAAAAGGGTTAACCCAAAATGACCATAAACTAATCCCCCTAATGTTCAAACAAAACGAAAGAAATTCCAGGAAACGGGATTTCGTGAATTCCGCCAAAAATGAAACGGAAACTTCGTTGCCTCTATTACGCTCGCTAATTTTAATTAGTACTTCAGAGATGCTGCGTAAACCGCAGCAGCAGCGTTCATCGGCGTGCAGGCACACAGACATTTATCCGTGGCCGCCGGCATCGACTTCCAGATCAGCGATTTCGAACAAAACGACCGAAAGACATGTTATATTCGTATCCGATGGATAAGCACTCGGACGAAACCATAAAAAATGTCAATTTTTCCCGGGGGACGAAGATGACAGACGCTGAAATGGAAGTCGAAACCTCCACGCTCCCCCCCCCCCCCCCACCCTGTCGTCGTTGCACGGAAAAAGGAAACGAAACAAAAACAGAAAGGAAATAATGGTAAAAAAAAAAAACGAAAAAACGAAACGGAAAAAAAAAGAAAGAAAATGGAAAACAATCCCGCGCTGCTCGATTTTCGATTCCTCGTTTCAACGAATGGCAGGCACAATAGCCGTGCTTCCTACCCCCTCCGGATGGGGGTGGGTGGAGGAGGGCTGTGAAATATTTCCGAACGTGGCGGTGCGTTCGCGTGGCCCGGCGCATCTGTTGCACGCACACGCGTGCCAATTTGCGATTCCTGCGTAGAAATTAGCGACACGTAGCGAGTTGACCCTCGAGCCTCCACCCTATGGAGGGGGGGGAGGAAGGGTGTTCAAGGGGTGGCGCAGGATAATTAACGCGCTCGGTGCCACGCGAAATTCGAAACTTCCGGCGGATTCTTGAAAAACAGGTGAAAAAGCTGGCCCGTTGTGATGTTTAACCCTTTGACGTATATATACGCCTTCGCAAATCCATCAATATATACCGAAGGCGTATGTATACGCCCTCAGAAATCCATCAATATATACCGAAGGCGTATATATACGCCCTCTGAAATCCATCAATATATACCGAAGGCGTATATATACGCCCTCAGAAATCCATCAATATATACGAAAGGCGTAAATATACGCACTTTGTATTTTGTTACTATAACACCTTTATTACTGTTTTACCGATTAATTCAACACGCATACATGCATCTGACAGAAGTCTTATTGTACCAGAGACTGTTTAAAATTAAGGTGTTCTGTTAAGAAGGTTAATATTCAGAATAAAGCAGAAGGTAAAAGTTTGCAATATTATGATAAAGAAATCCACGGAGAGTTGTGAATTTGATGGATTTCTGAGTTGTAGAGTTAGTGGGACTACAAAAGAAGATTGTAAGCTGAAAGGAAACTTTGGTAATACTTAGGCCAAGAGTATTTAGTACTCAAAGGGTTAACACTTGAATTCCGTTCGTTTTTCTGTTTCATGGATTTTCAAGCCTATACCACTTTGTCGGTGTTCTTATTTATTGTTTAACCTATTTTTCTTAATTTTTTGGAATTATTCTTTGTAACCGTTATTTTTAACGGATTTATGAAAATTATAATGCCTTAGTAGCTATTTTGGTTTAATAACATTTTGGTTATTAACACTAGAACTACCACAGCAGTCAAAATGACAGATTGTTGAGTATTCATAGCAACCTTATAAATTCACTTTATCAAGCTTCCAAAATATACTATGATTTTCTGCAGAAGGTATAAATAAAGATTTGTTTTCTGGGTATTTAATATTTTTTCATGGAATTTTCAATTTGATCTGTTCTATGCAAATAAGTAAATATAATAAGATTTCAGTGATTGTTTTTCTGAAGATTATTATATGCTAGATTCTTTAAGAGTTTAGATTGGATTAATGAATAATTTAATAAAGAATACAGAAAAATAAAGAAAAATTTGAAAAAATTGTTATTTATAATATAAAACAGACTATTACAGGAAATTTGCATCGAAACGTATTGAGAAAATTGCGATTCCGAATGTATTTATAACAGCACGTTCTGCACGTGGAATATTTAGTAGTTTAGATGATGATGCATCGATCAAAAGCTGCGCAACTCGAACGATCTCACGGTGATCCAGAAAAATGTAAAAATTTCTGGAAGCTTGAATGCATAAAAGTTAAAAATACGTTCGAAAAAGCCTTGGCGATCCCAAAAAACGTAACCGAAGCCATAGTAAACAATCTGAACGAAGAGATCTTATCGGCGGAAGCACATGAATCGAGGAATAAAAGTATATCCGGCTACTTCTGCATTCGACCCAAATTCTACCGTGGAATTTCCCCGCACAATTTCGAAGAAACGGCTACAAATCAGCGGAGCAAACATTTCGATATTACCCGCTCGTTAATTTTTATATAAATCAATTAACCTTGTATTTTATATGTTCTACAATTATTAATCTCTAATTTTTTCTTTTTTGTATACGCAACACAGTAAGAACACAGCTCCCTCGTTAAATAACAAATTCCAGAACAAATTGCTTCTTAACGTAGTTTTCAAGAAAAAACGGTCAATTCATTAAACGCAGAATATTAATTACTGAAATGTTACAGAAAAGAAAAAGTGACGATTAACACTTAGCCAATCGAATAGAGAGATCTTCCAATTTGTTTTCTCGACAAAGCGCTGCTGTTGATTCTATTTACTTATTGTGCTTCTTTTAGTTATTACTTCTTTATAAAGAAGAAGTTTACCTTTCAGATAAATAAATAAATAAATATGTTGGAATTAATTGGTTATAGTAATCTTAATACTATGTATAATAATATTCGGACTGTAGAATTATTTTCTTGCAACTTAGAACTCTCTTCTCCCAACTTGGGACTTTCTTTTCGTAACTTAGGACTCTCTTCTTGCAACTTCGGACTCTCTTGTAAGTTAGGACTCTCTTCTGGTGACTTAAGACACTCTTCTCCCAACTTAGGACCCTCTACTCGCAACTTAGGACTTTCTTTTCGCAACTTAGGACCCTCTTCTTGCAACTTAGGACTCTCTTCTTCTAACTTAGGACTCTCTTCTGGTGACTTAAGACTCTCTTTTTGCAATGAGGACTCTCTTTTTGTAACTTAGGACTCTCTTCTTGAAACTTAGAACTCTCTTCTTCTAACTTAGGACTCTGTTCTGGTAACTTAAGACTCTCTTTTTGTAATGAGGACTCTCTTTTTGTAACTTAGGACTCTCTTCTGGTGACTTAAGACACTCTTCTCCCAACTTAGGACTCTCTTCTGGTGACTTAAGACACTCTTCTCCCAACTTAGGACTCTCTTTTTGTAACTTAGGACTCTTTTCTGGCAACTTAAGACTCTCTACTCGCAACTTAGGACTTTCTTTTCGCAACTTAGGATCCTCTTCTTCTAACTTAGGACTCTTCTGGAGACTTAAGACACTCTTCTCCCAACTTAGGGCTCTTTTCTGGCGACTTAAGACTCTTTTCTTGCAACTTAGGAATCTCTTCTTGCAACTTAGGAATCTCTTCTTGCAACTTACGACTTTCTTTTGGCAGCTTAAGACTCTCTTCTCGCAACTGCCAAATAATAAAATATCTTTGCCTGTATATCTATCGTTCCCCCACTCCAACTTACAGAGGCTCGTATCCCCCCGTATGTAGACGACAAAATAAATATTAATTACCGAAAAGTTACAGAAAGAAAGAAAATGACGATTAAGCGCAATAACAGGGTGTCGAATAATCTATTTCGAAAACGAGCGTCGCACAGCCGCTCGCAAATCGAGCAAAACGTCATCGGCATGCTCGGCCGATGTCGTGGTCATTAGCTGTCATTCGCTCCGCGAAAACATGCCCAAGGTTTCCCCGGCTCCCGGTGTCACGGAGGATTTTCTTCGTTTCCCCTGCTTGGCCGCAGAAATTCTCGGAAACGCTCATTAAGGCTCGCACGAGACCCGCGGTTCGCGATGCGTGTACCCCGATATTTTTAGAGTGTGGGTGAATCACTGTTTGGCGGGCGAGCTGCAACGGCAACGGCAGTTAGACCGCCGATTTCAGAAATAACGGCCGCGGAAATTAATAACCCGCCTCGTTGTATCGCGACGGACCGGCGAACAATCAAGTTTTCGTCCCGTTCCGTTGGAAACGAGCCCTGCTCGTTTCTCGTATTCCTTCGACCGACAGGCAGTTCGGCGAGCGATAAAAATTGACTCGCTCACGGTTGTACCCGATGTTCACTGGCTAATATCGTACGTACGTGGACAGAACGGTGGATGTAATTTTTGGATACGTGAACACATTCCAGTTCTTTTAACACTATTCCTACCGACACTTCACGTATAGCTATTCCTACCGCGACATTTCCACAAATTTTTCTCAAAAAATAAACAATGGAAAAAGAAGTGAATATTGAAAAATGTATTATACGTATATTTGAGGAGAAATCTAAAGTTTAAAGGCGATTCAATTACGTTGTATCTATGAAATTCTAATCGAAATTTTAAAAACAGTCATTTGACTGGTTGTGGTAGGAATAGTGTTAATAATGGAAGTACCAAGGGGGTAAAAATGATCCAGTTTGTAATTTTTCGTAGGAACGTGGTAAACTTACTGTGGTGTCTATGAATTTTAAATTTTACAATGACTACATTACATTTACTAAGATTGTCAAAATTTGTTTCCCTCATATCATCGTCGGTAGTTCTAGTGTTAACTATAATATTTAGGGACATTTCTTGTATATCTGTAATACATATACACTAAGAAATAGATATACATCATACAGAATTTGAAAGTGAACACATTCTGTTTCTTTAAACGCGGATATTTTTTTAATAGTGGAACTATCAAGGGGGATCAAAATGACCCAATTTGTAAGTTTTCATAGGAACGTGGTAAACTTACTGTGGTGTCTATGAATTTTAAAATTTACCATGACCACATTACATTTACTATGATTTTCAAAATTTGTTACCCTCATATCATCGTTGTAGTTCTAGTGTTAACACTAGATTTACGGACATTTCTTGTAAATCTATCTCTAATACACATATACTAAGAAATAGACATATATAATATTAAATTTGAAAATGAACACATTTTGTTTCTTTTAACGCGAATATTCTTTTAATAGTGGAACTATCAAGGGGGTAAAAATGACCCAGTTTGTAATTTTTCATAGAAACGTGGTAAACTTACTGTGGTGTCTATATATTTTTAAATTTTACCATGACTACATTAGATTTATTAAGATTGTCAAAATTTGTTTCCCTCATATAAGGTATTTTTTATTGCAGGCAATTGTTTTAGTAGAGCTAGTAATATGGTGGATATAAAGTTGATTATTATATTAGATAAGTTGCAATAAATTTTGATGAGAGATTCTAAAAAGATAATAATTTTAGCAAATTCAAAAATTTGCAATTATTATACCCTTCGTTTTATAAAATTTGGTAAACAAAAGGCTGACCTGTTAATCAAGTACATATATTAAATTTCCTATTAATTATTGCATAATTTCTATTCATTATTACAAAACGTTGGTGCTATGAAAGTGCTTTATTTTGTAATAGTAATTAGTTCTAGATAGTCATTGTTGAATCATGTATAGTTTTGTAGAACGTAACTACACTACAATTTTTTAATACCTATGATTGTTTTACATTTATCTGTTCGCAATTTAATTTAATCCACCGTACCTAGAACGCTTTGGCAAAGCATACGTAGCATCCAAAGTGCATTAGCGTGAATAATGACAATAATTCTAGTCAACCACACATTCCGTATGTAAGAGGTAAAGAAAAAGTACGGGGTATAAATTACAAAGACACCTGTCATACGTAAACCCTCGACGCATGATCAGCCTCTATAAAGCCACCCCCGTCATTCTTTCCTGCGTTCATTAAGCAAGTTCTTACAATGTTCAACACTCTAACCCGTTGAGGTGGAATCCATGTTAACCTTGACCATAATTTCTTTTCTACTGAGTTAGCCAAAAAATTTAATTAGATGTCTCTAGTATCGTTTGGTTGCCTTAAACAGCATTTGAAACAATCTTTCTTTAGATTATATTGCGATAACTGTGCATTGATTAGCGTCTATTGAAGAAAAGAGTTAATCGAAAATGATAAATTTTTGCGCAGCCTCTTTAACATTAGAGATAAAAGAAGAAATTAATCATTTGAACAATTCAATAATTAGATACTAAATTCTTATGGTTCTATGAAAACATAAATAAAACTTAGGTGTACTGTTGTTCAATCGAAACTCAATGACCTTAAAATAAAGAAAAGTTGTAGCTCTGAAATTAAGCTATTGTTTACTATAAAATTGTATTCCCACAGAGTCTAAGATGCAGAATAAAAACATTTATATCGAGTAGGTACTTATAACCACCCCTTGCTAGTTGAGAATCAATCCCAGAAATTAGAAGCACCAAGGGGTGGTTTCCTGAGTCCACTGAAGTTTGTCACCCTTTTCTTCGAGAAACTTTAATTACGAGCAAATATCGTAAGATCAATAGCTCTATCCGTCAACAAAGAGATTTTTAAAGCAACCCCTTCGAAGCAACTTGAAAAATGGAAACAATATGCTTGCAACAGTTAACAGTTGTCGGGTTCGATGAGTCTCCTCGCCCCTTTACTGCTTTTCTAGGGTAAACAAGGCAACGGGACGAACTGCGAATACACATATACACGTGTGCAGGACGTGGTGCACCTGTGCTCGATTCTAGTCACCACCTAAGCGGTCCCGTTGCCTGCCGGCAGCTCGTAAAACGGGTGAACCCCGGAGGTCTAGACCAGCCCTGGACTAGACCAACGAGACGACGCATCCGAAATAACCCTCTATATTCTATTTCGAGGCCGACATGCCGCGCGATACAGTTTCTCGTGTCAGTGGAATACGGCAATGATTCCCTCGTTGGCCCGTTTTCGTGCTCCCGGCAATTGTCCCCCGATCAACGTCGTACCCACGACTCATTTCGAATCGAACGAGCTCGTTACGAGTGTCTTTTAAGCACGATGATCGTTAGACGGAGAATTTCATGCAAATGCATGTTTCTAGAGAAATGGAACACCCCCACGGAAATTTGTTCCTGGCAATCTGCCGTGAAACGGGAAAATAGCGTAGAAAATGTAAATGAATAATTGTACCAGCGATTAAATTAATTAAATTTACTTCTATCACCCTTTAATAAGTGCAGTATTTATTATTTTAACACTTAGCCGAACGAACGGGGAGATCTCTCATTTTGTTATCAATAGAGGGCTGCAATTGATTCTATTTGTTTTTGTTATTAGTTAGTCTTGAACTAGTATTGTTCATAAATTTTTAATAAATTCAACATCAGCTTAGGACCAACTAATGACGAAAGTAAATACAGTCAATGGTCTGTCTATTCGGTCGGCAAAGTGTTAATACCTCCCTAGTTTAGAAGCTATGAAATTAAACCGCCTTAATTTCGTAAAATTTGTGGCGCCTAAAAGAACCTGAAACTAATTTTAAATCCCCATCAAATATTCAATTCTAACCACTACTGTCGAGCATCAAAATTCTACAATAAGAAACAACTAACATCCACCCTCGCAAGAATCTTCGCGCGTTTATTTCCTCCCTCGCCCCTTCAAGTTTACCAACCCACCCCCGTTCACCCTTCAAACTCAATGCTTAGATTACAAACATTCCATACGCGGAAGTTTCAACCTTCCGACCGATTTAGCAGGAGTGGAACACGGGTCCGTCGCTCGCCACCAAGCATCCAACGAGCGAGTGGCCGCTGCCGCACCGCTGCTCTTCTCACCGGCGTCAGAGCAACGCGTGACTCACGTCTCCGCGTCGTCTCCGCTATGCTCGGCAAGTGTCGCCGCCACTCGGGGATCTCTCGAACCGCGTCGGGATTCCCCTACCACCGCAGACGCGCGGCGACCTCTGGTGGGGGAAGCGCGCGGCGCCCGCGTGGGGATCGGCAGGGGAAACACATCGAGTCATGGCAAAACTTTTGTCCATTCACGGTGGACACGCTCCTAATTGGGAGTACGCTTCGTGGTCTTGTTCCACGCGCACGGCCCGCTCCGTGGAAACGCGACCGGACGCTGCCCGCGTCTATCCTGTCTCCTGTCGTGAATTTTCTGTCGCTGATAATTGACAACTAATAATTGGCCGCTCAGCTGCGATTTTTCTCGATGCTGCTTCACACGAACATTGCCGATTTTAAGCGTAGGAATAGGAAGAAGGGAGACACGGAGGGTTTCCGTTTGAAAAATCGGTAAACGTCTGATGTGACCTCACTTTTGCTCGCGGGATTGCGATTTTTTCCGATCTTATTCCACATAAAAATTGCCGATTTTAAGCGTAGAGATGGGCTGTTCCTTCCTAAAAATCAGGAAACGAAGTATCGATTTTTCCTGATGCTATTCCACACGAAAATTGCCGATTTTAAGCGTAGGGATGGGCTATTCCTTTTTAAAAATCGGGAAACGAAGTATCGATTTTTCCCGATGCTATTCTATACGAACATTGCCGATCTTAAGCGTAGAGATAGCAAGATAGGAGACAGGGGTGATTTTCGTTTTAAAAATCGGGAAACATCTAACTTGACCTCACTTTTGGCAGCGGAGCTGCGATTTTTCTCGATGGTATTCCACACGAACATTGCCGATTTTAAGCGTAGAGATCGGAAGAGGGGAGACACGGAGGGTTTCCGTTTTAAAAATCGGGAAACGTCTGACGTGACCTCGCTTTTGGCCGCAGACGTAAATCAATCCTCCCGGGACGGGCATATTTTTGCCCGGCTGACGGACGAACCGACGAGGAATTTCTTAACGAGCACGTCGATTCCGGGATCGCCGTCGATCGAACGGCACCGCGACCGTTTCCAGTCTATGATTCCTAGCTCTGTTTTGGTTGCTGCTTGATTTATGAGCACGGAAAAATGTTCCACGGGACACTCGGGAGAGTTGATCGGTAAAATTGGAAATCGACGTGACCAAGTATGGGGACTGTAACAAGCACGTGTAACTTTGATGAATGTTATTTTAACGAAGATATAGTATCATTCAAGTAGAATAATAATTTTTGATATATCTTAGTCGAAAAGCGAATTTCAGGTGAATCAATTGGACTTTGGTTATTAATATCATAAGTCTTAGTGATTTTTGGTAGCACCTAAAACTTAATTCGATTTTGAGGGAATAAATAACTTCAAATTAGAATTGTTAATAGCTTTCAGTATTAATTACCGCTTCTGTTCCTTAGGATACTCGACATTGTAAGGTATTCACAAAAAATAATTAATTATGTTTAACGTTCATTCACCACGCGTCATAAACCATATATCTGTCACCACAGCAAGCCTATTACTATTCTAAGAAACCGAAACTGTCCTCTGACTCACCGATTAGTCGATTCAATGAAAGATTCGTGTTAATTTACGTGGATATTCTCGTTTCAACAAAGAATACTTAAAACCAGGCGTATCCGACTTTCCAAAACGTATCCTCTACACAATAAGTTACGAACAATTATTCGAGTTCCTTTATCGAAGACGTTTCAAGCGGTTATATTTGTATCACCAGAAACAATACTTATTACGTTATTAATGCGTCATTTCAACCCGTTGGTCCTTTCGGTGTTACCTAACCTTCCTGTTCTTATTCACTATTCACGTTTGTATAACTTTGGTCATATAATGACCTAATAAACAGAATCACAATACCTCAGTAATATTACGGAATTTATATATAACCATTATTCGTCCATTATATAGAAGAAAATTAATATTTACTTCTTGAACACGGATTAAGACACTAACTTTTTTCAACCAAAACTGGTACAAGCTATGAATTTTAAAATCGCTAATAATAGTAACATTTTAGAGAACTTCCTTCACTAGAATTTTAGGGGACTTTATAAAATGTCTTTCAACAATCTACAAATTTTTTTAATTTCGATACTTTTCCTGGACTTCTAAATGGAATTGTAGTACTCATTCAAACAGAATTTTTCACTCTTAACTCTTTCTGAGCTGCTTGCGTTTCTGCTTTTAAATCACGTAATGTCTGATGACACCAACTTTTTATTCATATCATTGTAAGTATTCTCGAACATCCTGTACAATTTTCAATTGATGCAAAAGCCCGCAAAATAAAATTATTATTATTACTATTATTATAGTAACTACAAATGGTAGTACGATGTTTATTGTCACATATGTCCACGAATTAATGAGACCCACTTACATATTAAATTTTTCAGCAATAAATGGTACATTTATGCGACTATATAATTTGGTGTTATAAGAACCAAGTATCGAATTTAATTGAACAACGAGCATGGGTACGTGCGAATCTTTCCTACAGCCTCTGTACGCTTAAGGGGAGCAAAAAGGGTTAACCCTTGACCCACTTGTATCCTTCGAGCGTTACTGAGTTTCTTATAGTTTATAAAACATTTGAAAACTTACCATACTAAATTAAATTATTAAGGTAAACAATTATGTCATTTCTTGAATTTTTCAACTATAATTTTAAAAAAAGACGAAATCCAAAGATATAATTTATTAGAGAGAAATATGCGTTACTACAAACGCATATTTTCGACTATAGTCCCTACGAGGAATTTCCGTCAGACGCATATATTCGTCCACAGCATTCAAAAGGTTAACGTCGAAATGTGTGACTACTGAAAATGTCATAAGGTGAAGAAACTAGAAATTGCCAAACGTATATATTCGTCAATGGAACCTACGAGCAACTTCCGTCAGACGCATATATGCGTCCACAGCATTCAAAAGTTTAATTCTGAAATGTGTGACCACTGAAAAAGTCATAAAGCGAAGAAACTAGAAATTGCCATACTTATATATTCGTCAATGATCCCTACGAGAAACTTCCGTCAGACGCATATATGCGTCCGCAGCATTCAAAAGCTTAATTCTGAAATGTCATAAGGTGAAGAAAAACAGAAATTGACAAACGCACATATGCTCCATGGTCCCTACAATCAAGTTTTTGCCAGACGCATATATGCGTCCGCAGCATTCAAAAGGTTAACTCTGAAATGTGTGACCACTAAAAATGTCTTAAGGCGAAGAAAACAGAAATTGACAAACACATATATGCTCCATGGTCCCTACGATCAAGTTTTTGCCAGACGCATATATGCGTCCACGGCATTCAAAAGGTTAACTCTGAAATGTGTGACCACTAAAAATGTCATAAGATGAAGAAGACAAAAATTGACAAACGCACATATGCTCCATGGTCCCTACGAGCAACTTCCGTCAGACGCATATATGCGTCCACAGCACTCAAAAGGTTAATCGCGAACGAACGTTGCGCGGCTTGGCTTTCGGCGTTTTCACTTTCCTCCGAAACGTGTCAGCAGGTTATACCGCTTCATCGATCCTCTCACTACGACCTTTCCGCGCCGCGTCTATCGCGATTACGTCCGAGCGAATTAAGCCGGGAAAAGGGACGTGACGACAGGCTTCGTCGATAATTGTCCCCGCGCGATTTTCATAAATCCAACATTTTCACCAGAAACTGCGGGCCGGCACGAGGTTCGCGGCGAGCGTTCGGAAAGAGGCGGGCACGGTGCGCCTCTAAACGGCGGAAACTGGTCGCAGAGCGGGTCTTCCGCTTTCCGGATATTCGAGCCACGTTCCGGCGTCATTAACCCGCGGCCTAATCAATACACGTAATTATGAAACTATGCGGCATTAATAGTCCCGACCCGGTCAGCCCGTAACACCGTGCCGGTACGGAACCAGTTCGCGCGTTATTAAGCGGTCGTATTTTATCGGAAGCGTCTAGCCGACCGGCGCTGAACAACTACGGGGGATGATCGTCAAACCGGCATGCAACGCGTTGTTCCCTTTTTTTTTCGACCATCAACCCTTTGTCTCGTGGCTGCCAGCCATGTTCGTGGGCGAGGATTTTAGTTTAACCCTTATGGCTCTAAGTGTGCCATTTCGCGCACCACCGATATAATTAACCCTTTGCACCCCGTTGTCCCCTCTCAGGGGACGTTACAATTTATCAGTGATTCCGGGGAATCAACTGATCTCAGCGCAACCTTTTCAGAAATGCATGTTTCTGTGAAGTTTTCTGCTAAAATGGCACAAGATATCAAATCGAAATGTGGTACAGTCACCAAGATTTATAAAAAAAAATAGTGATTTTGAGGGACCGAGAATACGTCCATCTAATACGTCTGATATGACGAGGAGTGCAAAGGGTTAACACGTTGCGTACGGCGCTCTGCTCGCCAAAAAACTGAATGCAGTGCAGATAAACATCTTTCTCAATTTACATTTGTAAACTCTTAAATGTTAGTATATGTTTTTTACATATGGGTTTATCGTGGAACAATAAACAAATGTAACATACATAACAAACGGATTAAATTATTTCTAGTCGTGGATACGAGTGTGTATGAAGGTATTAAAACGAGATATCTCGTGACCCGTCAATTTGACTCAAACGTGAAAATTTGAAGTTTTAAAGAAAATAAAACTAGTTTTAAGAAAGTTTGTTCAAAACACTTTTTAGATATATATATATTGTTCTTAAAATACATTTTTCGCAGATTTTTTTATTACATTTACCACAAACGCCCTTACTTCTATTCCTAAATTACAAGTGAATCAAATTGACTCACTCCAACAATCTAGTGTTAATGATATAAATATTCTAATGAAAATTATATTGTTTCTGAAAGGAATAAAAATTGTTTTGAATGACTTTAATGTTATTGTTTACACGTCATTGTTGTGCATTTAAAATCTGTCACTTGTAAACTTGCAAGTCAATATATGATGAGAATAAGTTAGAATTGCTGATCGACATTTACACTTAAAAATAAGGGGTGTTAAGGGTTAAATGTCATTTGGTTCGGTTAAATCATATAGCTCTAAGGGTGCCTCTTAAACACCACCAATATAATGAATAATATAAATATTGTAATGAAAATTATATTACTTCTGAAAGGAATAAAGATTGTTTTGAATGACTTTAATATTATTGTTTACACGTCATTGTTGTACATTTAAAATCTGTCACTTGTAAACTTGCAAGTCAATATATGACGAGAATAAATTGGAACTGACGATCGACATTTACACTTAAAAATAGGGGTGTTAAGTGTTAAATGTCATTTGGTTCGGTTAAATCATATAGCTCTAAGGGTGCCTCTTAAACACCACCAATATAATGAATAATATAAATATTGTAATGAAAATTATATTACTTCTGAAAGGAATAAAGATTGTTTTGAATGACTTTAATATTATTGTTTACACGTCATTATTGTACATTTACAGTCTGACACTTAAAAAGTTGCAAGTCAATATATGACGAGAATAAGTTGGAATTGACGATCGATATTCACAATTAAAAGGGTTAAGGGTAACGAAGATTTGTTTTGATCAGTGATCCGGTATTTTAATTTAACAATAATGTTTCACTGACTTAGGTATATTTTTGACATAGTGAAGAATGAGTTACTGAAAAAATTGTATAGTAGAAGATTATGCGACTTTTTACAGTCAAAAGGCAGATCTCGATCGCTAAATGATAATCATTTCGCAAATTTTTAAATATATACGAAGGGTTGAATTGTTCAGTAAACCAACTATTTATTAGATCTAAATAAATCTGAATGCTTAATCTGAGAGGTGTATGCTTAAAATTGGTAGTCGTTAATCGAAGCGAAGACGACAATGCGGAATAAATATTCTATTGACCCTTTCATTCCCATGTCCTTCGAACTAAAAGCGTTCTTGGTATACAAATCGATACATTGTCCTATAATATAGCCCGAACTTAGACGTATTACCTAATGAGTTACGACAGAATTTATATAAAATGACAATAGAGGTGGTTCTATTATGCAGGAAACGTTCATCAATGTTTACCACGAATTGTATATAAATATTCGTTACGAACAAAGGGTTAACTTACACAATACAGGATTGAATCCGTTATGAAAACGAAGACACGTAATATTCGGAGGGATGAATATTTTCGTGTGAACCTATCTTAATTCCGGATAAAATTCCGTATATCTAAAGCAGCTTGAAGAAATGTAATTTTGCAAATAAATTGGACAGTTTATTTTCAACGATAGATAGGAATATGTGAGTTTCGTGTGTTACGTTTATTATCTTACGTCTGTTTAATACCACCGAACACCACTTCTGAATGCACTGAATACCCGTTGAATAATACTTTTCTAAATAAACACGTCTCTAGTATCGTCGTTCCTCGTTTTATGCTTCACGTATCATTCACGACGTCTAACAAGCTAATTCGATGACCGTTAATCACCCTATTTATTTAAATAAATTGTATTCACGTAGATGATTCGGAACAACACTCGACGGAGTTCGTTAATGGTAAACGATCCTGTTAAGCAAGCACGTATTAATATGTTTTGATTAGTCGTAGAAAGAAGTTTTTCTGCGTCTCGCATGAAATGCACCGCGTCAAGAAATACTAGGAGATGTGCAGACCTGTCAATTTTAGATCGCGTCCCTCTTTCTCGACCGGTTCGAGTCCCAACGTAAATAAATACATTTCTTCGTTAAACACGTCCGCGTGAAAATCAAGAAATCGTTCGCAGAAACGAGTGCTGACGACCGTTCGTGAAGGAAATCACTGTCGCCGCGATAAGCCTGCCGTGATACACAACGGACATGGATGGTGCCAGAAAATTTGTGTAATCGTGCTTTCGTTAATTTCGCGGACAACCAACGTTTCCGACGTTAGAAACGATTTCAGGGGATACCGATCCTATTCCGTCGAAGATATGCAAAATCACGAATTGCTCGTAGAAACGTCTCGCACATGTCATTCGACACACTGGCTGAACCGTGAAAACTTTTACGTCAGTTCGCGTAAACTAACTTTATACACTACTTTTTGCCAAATTTGGCAAAGATGGAAATCGAATTTTTTATAATCGAAACACACACACGAAAATTATTTGCTTTTACGTACGATCAATTTTGATAGAATTCAAACAGATAGATTTATGCGACGTTTTTCCAACACTTCTGTCATTTTTAAGAAGAACTCGTAATTTTTCTCGAGCGATTACACGAACGATTCGAAAAATATTTCAGATCAACCTTTCTCGATTTTTATCGTTTCGCACGGACAGTTTAACGAAGAACTGTTCACGAAAACTTGATTTTCTGCACACTGAAGGATTCTCGAAACCAATCACGGGGGAACTGTAACTGTCTCGCGGGAGAACGTTCTTCTGCCGTCAAACCGACACCTTTCGATTCCCTACACATACGAGAACGGACTGCCGTTGCAACGGGTTTCCGTGCGAAGAAAATCAGGTTGTCAACCACTGTATATGGGCCACTACCCCGCAAGTCGGTCAAGCCATCCCCTAAATCGCTGAACTATCCTCGAAACAGCAAGTGTCGAGGAAACTTCGCCACCCTCGCACCCTCGTCGAAACTCGGGGTCGGCCGAGTGGCCGGGAACCTGACCAGCAATTACCAGGCCGAAAGACTCACGAAACGTGGCGAGTTCGATCTGTTACGAGATCGCGAACGGTCCGTCACCCTGTCGAATTTTCTCTGGGGAGCCACGTTTTCGGTAATTTCCACCATCACGAGATCGATCACCTTCGATCGTCACTGACTTTTCGTCGGGAAAGAATGTTCGGCCACCGCCAATCACACTTCACCTAGACACGACTTTGCTAATCCGAACAGGGAATTCCGTGGTACACGGGTCCCTGGATCAGCCGACACTTCGGCCCCGGGTCACACAGACACGTCCTATCGTTCTCCGCGCTCCACCGGGCCCGGAAGCCACAAGTGTCCGCGGCAACCGGGGACTGCGAAGCAGCGAGAAACGGCGGCGTTTCCCTCCGGTGGTTAGGCAGGATTGGCTCGAGCGAACACGTTCAAGGGTGCAGAGGGTCGCGAGTATCTGTTCCCCAACACTGTCGGCGCACACACTCTGTATCGCACACGGTATCACGCACGTCGACCACTTACCTGTTGCCAGAACTGGGCGAGCAGGTATATGCGCTCCTTCTTGAACAGCCAGTCCATGGACTGCATGGCCTGAATGTCCAGCGAGTTGGCCTCCGCAGAGGCCTGCATGCTGGCCAGTGCCGGCGTGTTCAGGCTCGCTAGAACGGGCTGCTGGAGCACGGACGCGTTGCTGCTGGCTAGCAGATTCGCGTGGTACACGGACGGTGCATCCTCCGAACCGCCAGTAGCCAGTAGCTGGGCCCCGATCGGCGCTGAAGGCCCCTGGAGGCCCAGTGACGAAGCCACTTTGACGGCTTCGAACTTCTCCGCCGGGCCCAAAAGTGTTCCCCTTGGTTTGCCGGCGCCGCCGACGCCTCCTGGGGCGCACGCCTCGGCCGGCGGGCCCGTCGCTACCGTCTCTTCCTGTTCCTTAGTCCCGGACACTGTCCCGGAACACACTGGACCTGTCGCACCACACACTGGCCCCACGGTCACACGAAATCGCACAATGTCCTCCCCGAGTTCACCAAAGTCATCGACGTAACGCTCCTCCTGGCCCGGGACACCAGGTGTTCCGAATCTCGTTCCGCTCGGCCGGTCGTCAGGCTGCCCGTCGTCGTGCCTCCCGCGGCGGCATCACACCCACACTCGCGCGGAAAAACCGATAAATGCACTTTGGTCACGCGGTCACACTTCACTGGCTCCGCCGGTTTTTCCCTCGTCTCGCCTCGTCCCGTCTCGACTGACCTCAGGAAGAGAGTACGAGACCCGTCCTAGCAGGCTCCTAACCTGAAACTAAGAGCTACCGAACGACCGATGCGATGTCTGGAGGAGGTGCACGGCCGCTAGAGGGGATTGGGCGGAGCCCGGCCGCCGTGGTGGGAGCCCGCCGGCCCACCGGCCGGCCAATCCCGCGCCGCCCAATCCCCCCACCGACCTTCGCGGCTCTCGCGTTCAGAAGAGAGCGCCGCCGCGGTGGGGATAAGCTGCACGGTGGAGGGAGAAGCCGCGGAAAGGACCGGAGGCTGGCTAGGTGGTCCCTACCAGAGCGGATCTCATATTTTCAGATCCCCGACCGCCCTTTTCGCCAACCCCTGCCGATCGTCGGTTCCCTTCTTCTTTCCTTCCTCTTTTTCTACCGGCGTCTCCCTCCTCTTTGTATCTATGTTTCTTATTTTCGCCCTCTCCCCCGCCCTGCTACAACCCCCCACGGTCCTCACCCTCGTACCCCGTCACCGTGGTGGCCCGTGGTCTCCCCACCCGTCCCCCAACACCCGCTCGACCGCCCTGCAGACAGTAACCCTTCGATTGCTTGTTGGTGATTGAGCGTTGCGCTTTGTTAGAAGCGCCGTTACGATTTTTAGACGTTCGGACAAGTAAAGCGAGGTGTGATCGAGTTTCGAAAGGGGTTACTGACGCCGGTGCACCGGGCTTTTCCTTAAGCGCAGCTCCTCCACCGATGCGGCGTCCTCCATCTTTTTTTTTTTTGTTGACCCCTTCGCCACAAAACGTTGCGATTCTCTCGTTTCGCTCTGACGTTTTCAACCAACTCGATGTGGTAGGCAATTTAATAGCGAATTCGTTCCGTCTACTTTTCAAAGGTTTCCATGCCGATTTGAATCGTTCCGTGGAATATATGAATCACATCTAAGATATCACAAAATAGACACAACTTTTTTTCGTTTTCACTAAAACTATTTTTAAAGCGTCGGGTTCGTCGAAACTTTAATTTTTATTGTTCTCCCCGTTCACTGAGAATGAAGACAATACGTGAACGTTGAATTTCCGCAGAGGTCGCGTTGCAGCAAAAGGGTCAACCGTGCAAGCTTGTGTTCCCCTCGTGTTTCTGGCGTCGCGAGCAACTTTGATTGAAAATAAAAACGCTTATCGCGGACAAAGGAAAGTGGGTAAAGACGCGGATAAACGTACGTTGTCCCGTCAATGTATGCGTTATTTACATTATTTATGCTCCATAAATACGGAAACGGGGTGAAAATACACGCGCACGAACGACAGCACTTCTTTCGCAACAATCGACTCCTCATCCGCACCAGCTAAATTGCCCTCCTTTCAGATTAACAACATTCGTGTATGGGATCTCGAATCGAGATGCACTCGCTTGTCTCTGAAACGAAGACGTGCCTTAAAGAGTTTTTGTGTAACTTCATTACGATTCACAAACTAACCGCTCAATCTGCCTGCTACTGTTCGCTACGCGAGTTCGTGGCTCGCAGGAATTTCAACGACGCGCAAAGAACTTTGTCGTTCAGACGAAGAATCTATTTCGGGGAAAAATTTGTCGGGCAGACGAAGACTGTCACAACTGTCACGATATTTGAATCTTGCGAGTATTATAGGTGTCACGGTGTTTCGATGGGCTGAGGAGTAACACGGAAGGTCAAGTTGGAATCCAACGACCACGGTAACGTTCGAAGTTTGTTGATGAGCAGCGACATCGGCACTACGTGTCAAACTTAATGCAAATAAAGCGAAAGTCGAAACTCTATTAGTGCACTGACGTACTATCGAATTTTAATGAGAAGACCAGCTAAACCTTACAATTTTTCCAAACTTTATATATTTGAAAGTCGAAACTCTATTAGTGCACTGACGTACTATCGAATTTTAATGAGAAGACCATCTAAACCTTAGAATTTTTCCAAACTTTACAATTTACAATTCCACACTCAAAAATTCCTGTTTTTGTTCACAATTACTGCAAGACCATCTAGACCTTAGAATTTTTCCAAATTCTACAATTTACAATTCCACACTTAAAAATTCTTCACAATTATTGGAAGACCATCTAGACCTTAGAATTTTTCCAAATTCTACAATTTACAATTTCACACTCAAAAATTCTTCTTTTCTTCACAATTACTGCAAGACCATCTAGACCTTAGAATTTTTCCAAATTCTACAATTTACAATTTCACACTTAAAAATTCTTCACAATTATTGCAAGACTATCTAGACCTTAGAATTTTTCCAAATTCTACAATATACAATTTCATACTTAAAAATTCTTCACAATTATTGCAAGGCTATCTAGACCTTAGAATTTTTCCAAACTTTGCAATTTACGATTCTACACTCAAAAATTCCTCTTTTCTTCACAATTACTGCAAGACTATCTAGACCTTAGAATTTTTCCAAATTCTACAATTTACAATTCCACACTTAAAAATTCTTCACAATTATTGCAAGACTATCTAGACCTTAGAATTTTTCCAAACTTTGCAATTTACGATTCCACACTCAAAAATTCTTCTTTTCTTCACAATTATTGCAAGCTTCCCTCAAAGAACACCAACAGCTTCCGTTTTTTCCAAACTACCCCTCGTTGTGTCCAAAATTCATAAACCGTATCACAACTTCGCAAGATTGATAGATTATCTTCGGGAACGGCTGTCGAAGTCACCGATGATGCGCAACGGTCTCGCGAAGCGAGTTCGCATAGTTGAAGTGCAGATCAAACATTAGGTAGGCAGGATCGACACGAAACATAGAAGACGCGTCGCTTCCGGCGAACGCGTTAATCCGCGTTACCGTGTTAAGCGGGCCTCGTGTCAGCCGAGTTAACCGGCGCCGGGACCCGGATAATGCTACTTTAATTTCCGCGGCGTTCGCCGGTTACACGGGGTTAATCATCGCCTGGTAGATGATAGTCGCTGTTGACGTGGAAACGAAAACAACTGTAACTTGATTCACGCCACCAACGCCGAGTACTTGTTGCTGGGCCTTTCTGCTGATCGATTTGACTTCTCTTTGATACACCACGTTCGACTACGATTCGGGCAAAGTTTTCACTTCCTGGTGGAAATTCGTAGGGGAAGAATGTCTTGAGAATGGATTCGAAGAGATGTAAATCGAGCGAAGAAACGGATAGACTTTTTTTTTTGGTGATCAAATGAGAAGTAAGACTTAGGTAAAAGAGATTTAGGTATAAGAAGAAACGGAGAATAGTTGAAAACTTGTTTGTTTGTCGGTGTTATTGAACTTTTGAGCAAATTATTGCATTTTAGAATATCAAAGTGTATTTCAAGGAGTTGTACTTAGTGAGAAATTGTCATCTGTACTAAAATTATGATACTCTGATTACGTATGCAAAATGAACGAGTTAAAGAGATATTCGAAGCTTTTTCACCAGGATTTTGGCTGAGAAAGTATGATTATACTTATTTTGATGAAAGTTGTTTATTAACGAGGGTAATATGTAAGTTAATTAACGAAATACAGTGGAATAATTATGTTTGAAGATGACAGACCAAAACCAAACTAGAGTGGAACATAGTATGGAAAAGTTCGTTATCACTTGAAGTCAAGTAATTATAATTAACACCGTGTAAAAGGATTTTCATCAAAACACACAACTTTATGTAATTAGCTCCTATTCCAAGTAGAAATGCTCTTAATTTCCAAAATTAAAGTGGTTCTATCGTACATAAAAATGCACAGCTCTATAAAAAGAATCCCAATTTCCAAATTCAATGATCACCCAACATAATCAACGTTCTTCAAACTTGAAATTCAACGAAACCAAACAGATGATTCAATGTTACACAAAACTATAATTTTTGAAGATCGACGCATTTCAAACAGTTCGACTTTCTTCAACAACACAAAGACAAAACACCACTTTTCTTCATAATATCGCGTACAACAAGAATCAGTGGAGGATGCTAAATAGAAGGTTAACCCTACACGTTGATAATAAAATGATGAAGAGTACAAAACGTGGAGTTGTTCGGTTCGACTGCAGAGAGGCTGAAATTTTGCCCAGACGAGGCGTGCGTGCACACGAAGAGACAGAGGGGACCGGTCGCGGCATCCGCGTCGCGAAAATTCGTCGCAGCCGCCCACGAAAATACTACGCGGCTGTTGGGTTGTCAGCGCGTGCTTTACGATCACCCGATATAACGCGGGGATTAGTTTGTCAACGCGGGCCGGTGTGCGCGTACACGCGCGCGGCGTGCATTCGCCATCGCGCGTCTTCGCCGCTCGACCGACTGCAACGCATTGTTGCCGGGAATTTCGTAACGATCCCCGCGCCAATGAACCGCGATCTTGGAATTGCAGCAGCTGGAATTCCGCGCGACTCGCCTCGAGTCAGTTTTCTCCCGAGTCGACGTGAAAAATCGCGGAGACGGCGGAGGTATTCGGGGAAATCGGCTGAGTTTTTGATGCGAGCAACTTTCGATTCTTCGAGGGACGGACATTCGAATTTAACATTCTGACGAAGAATTTCGAGTCTCACCGAGATGAACGAAGATTGGAAACATTTTGGGAACATTGTAAGATTGTAGGGAAGCAAATTTGTGAAAACCCTTTTAATTGAGAATTTTTGAGATTTTTGATGATTTAAGTGATGGAAATGTTTTGAGCACCGAAAGATTGTAGGCGATCAGATTTGTAAAAATTGTTTTAGTTAAGAATTTTCGTGATTTTTCATGATTTAACTGATGGAAATGTTTTGAGCACCGAAAGATTGTAGGCGATCAGATTTGTAAAAATTGTTTTAGTTAAGAATTTTCGTGATTTTTCATGATTTAACTGATGGAAATGTTTTGAGCACCGAAAGATTGTAGGCGATCAGATTTGTAAAAATTCTTTTAGTTAAGAATTTTTGAGACTTCTCATGATTTAATTGATGGAAACGTTTTGAGTATTGACAGATTGTAGGGGAGCAAATTTGAAAAAATCCTTTTAGTTAAGAATTTTTGAGATTTCTGATGATTTAAGTGATGAAAATGTTTTGAGCATCGAAAGATCGTAGACGATCAAATTTGTAAAAGTCTTTGTAATTAGGAATTTTTCAGATTCCTGATGATTTTCACTGATGGAAATGTTTTGAGCGTCGAAAGATTGTAGGAGAGCAAATTTGTAAAAACCCTTTTAATTGAGAATTTTTGAAATTTTTGATGATTTAAGTGACGGAAATATTTTGAGCACTGAAAGATTGTAGGCAATAATATTGAAAAAATCCTTTTAATTAAGAATTTTTTAGATTTTTGATGATTGAACTGATGGAAATATTTTGAGCATCGAAAGATTGTAGGCGATCGAATTTGGTAAAATCCTTGTAATTAAGAATTTTTAAGATTTCTGATGATTCAACTGATAGAAAAATTTTAAGCATCGAAAGAGCGTCGAGGACGTTTAAACTTGAAGAAATACAGATCTCAATGACGACGACAGCCAGAGAGTATTTTACTAGTCGATAAAACAATTTCACTGACAGAGGTTCTATTTCGGAATACCCTTTACCTTTCACAAGCCGACGACACATTTTCTCAACGTTTCTCCCGATCGTTCTCACAGTTCATCGACGAACCACCGAACATTTCACAATCCTACAAACACCACCGTTTCCATAAACTGCGTTCTCCAATTACGAATCTTCCGCTAAATAACGTCCTTAATCAACCGACCAGGCACCACGCGCGGGAAAATCATCGAAACAGAGACCCTGCCAGGCACTCGACGACCCTTCCTCGCTCCCTTCATCGCGAACGACCCTAACCAGCCCAAAACACCTACCACTCACGAGACATCATAGTCACCATCCGACACCACCTCGAAATCGCGAACTCGTTTCCAATTCTCTGCGTGTCCATCGCGAAAACGAAAAAATTCGAAGTCCCCAGTTTCGAAGGCGGCCCTCGAAGAAAAGGGTTTCGGCTGCTTCGACCACGACGAAATCGAAGATGTCGTCGAAATGACGGGGAGAGACTAGGTGACGGCCACGTCGCTGGAATTTCGCTGGTCGCAGCAACGTTACTCGCTTTCCTCGGCGCGGTCGCACGCTACTCAATATACTCTTGGTCGACGATAAACGGTCCGGGCCCCCGGGGCCCCCTCGTTCGGAAGGCAACGCGACGCTGTTCGAGGGCGATTGTAACAATATCTTCGTTGGCCAAGCGAAGGATGCGCGTTGAACGCCGGTAGGTAGGTAAGTTCAAGAGCCGCGCTCAGGGACATCGCGAGCTCGCGGATTTTTTTTCGCCGGATAAGCGGGGTTGCTGCACGCGAAACTGGGCCTCCGAGGCCCCCCCCTCATGAACAGACGAAGGATGCGCTTTATCTATTGCGTCGTGTTCAACGGCGAACCGTTTTTCGGAGAACGTGAGCGGAACAGTCGAACAATTTTTCTAGAGTTCCTCTTGGAAGAACGTCGGAACCGTCGATCAGGTTGAATTTTGAAAGTTGGAATTGGCTTCACTTGGAGGAAGCAACGAATTCTGAAGACAGTTCCTTGGTTGTCGAGAAATTTCAAATCGCCGAATTTTTGAGAAACGTTTCACGTATCTGACTTGAGATGAAGTGTCACCACGAAGAAGCACTTCGAACGGGAAGTATGTCAAGTTTCAAACAGATATCTTGGAATTTTTGTCGAAAATTAGAGCGACGTCAAAAAATGAAGAGATTTTCGATCGAGAACTTTGATGATAAATTTGTAAGACGAAAACAGATTTCGATGATTTTCTTCTTCCACTTGTGATCTCGAGACAATTTTCCGGGCAAAAAATTGGAGCAAATCAGATTTCCCTTCGCGGGGACCAGAAAAACGTTCCCAAAGTGGAATTCTGTCGGAAACGAAAAATCAATCGCGTTTCCTTTCTAACCGAAACGTTTCAACGTTCAATTCGAAACGTGTCAAGCAAACTGTCACCGGTGTTCGCGCAAATTTCCCGATGAAGAAGAATTTTTGCTGCGTCCATTTGTACATTTGTGCATCCCACTACAGAACGTCACATTTACGAGGTACCATTTCGAGCCGAAAACAGATTCGACGTAATAATTCGTCTCACTGAACGACATAGGCGAAAGATCGTCGATGAATTGTCGAAGCAGTTGGTCGAGCAGAAGAGTCTTCTTCGCAAGCAGAGTCCGTCCTCGAGACAACCATCGAAATCGTACGAGCTATTTTCAAGCCCCTTCGCAGTTTCTTAAGAC
>JAOPTO010002342.1:60453-72830 GCA_033822845.1 Tetrapedia diversipes
TTTTGATGATTTAAGTGACGGAAATATTTTGAGCACTGAAAGATTGTAGGCAATAATATTGAAAAAATCCTTTTAATTAAGAATTTTTTAGATTTTTGATGATTGAACTGATGGAAATATTTTGAGCATCGAAAGATTGTAGGCGATCGAATTTGGTAAAATCCTTGTAATTAAGAATTTTTAAGATTTCTGATGATTCAACTGATAGAAAAATTTTAAGCATCGAAAGAGCGTCGAGGACGTTTAAACTTGAAGAAATACAGATCTCAATGACGACGACAGCCAGAGAGTATTTTACTAGTCGATAAAACAATTTCACTGACAGAGGTTCTATTTCGGAATACCCTTTACCTTTCACAAGCCGACGACACATTTTCTCAACGTTTCTCCCGATCGTTCTCACAGTTCATCGACGAACCACCGAACATTTCACAATCCTACAAACACCACCGTTTCCATAAACTGCGTTCTCCAATTACGAATCTTCCGCTAAATAACGTCCTTAATCAACCGACCAGGCACCACGCGCGGGAAAATCATCGAAACAGAGACCCTGCCAGGCACTCGACGACCCTTCCTCGCTCCCTTCATCGCGAACGACCCTAACCAGCCCAAAACACCTACCACTCACGAGACATCATAGTCACCATCCGACACCACCTCGAAATCGCGAACTCGTTTCCAATTCTCTGCGTGTCCATCGCGAAAACGAAAAAATTCGAAGTCCCCAGTTTCGAAGGCGGCCCTCGAAGAAAAGGGTTTCGGCTGCTTCGACCACGACGAAATCGAAGATGTCGTCGAAATGACGGGGAGAGACTAGGTGACGGCCACGTCGCTGGAATTTCGCTGGTCGCAGCAACGTTACTCGCTTTCCTCGGCGCGGTCGCACGCTACTCAATATACTCTTGGTCGACGATAAACGGTCCGGGCCCCCGGGGCCCCCTCGTTCGGAAGGCAACGCGACGCTGTTCGAGGGCGATTGTAACAATATCTTCGTTGGCCAAGCGAAGGATGCGCGTTGAACGCCGGTAGGTAGGTAAGTTCAAGAGCCGCGCTCAGGGACATCGCGAGCTCGCGGATTTTTTTTCGCCGGATAAGCGGGGTTGCTGCACGCGAAACTGGGCCTCCGAGGCCCCCCCCTCATGAACAGACGAAGGATGCGCTTTATCTATTGCGTCGTGTTCAACGGCGAACCGTTTTTCGGAGAACGTGAGCGGAACAGTCGAACAATTTTTCTAGAGTTCCTCTTGGAAGAACGTCGGAACCGTCGATCAGGTTGAATTTTGAAAGTTGGAATTGGCTTCACTTGGAGGAAGCAACGAATTCTGAAGACAGTTCCTTGGTTGTCGAGAAATTTCAAATCGCCGAATTTTTGAGAAACGTTTCACGTATCTGACTTGAGATGAAGTGTCACCACGAAGAAGCACTTCGAACGGGAAGTATGTCAAGTTTCAAACAGATATCTTGGAATTTTTGTCGAAAATTAGAGCGACGTCAAAAAATGAAGAGATTTTCGATCGAGAACTTTGATGATAAATTTGTAAGACGAAAACAGATTTCGATGATTTTCTTCTTCCACTTGTGATCTCGAGACAATTTTCCGGGCAAAAAATTGGAGCAAATCAGATTTCCCTTCGCGGGGACCAGAAAAACGTTCCCAAAGTGGAATTCTGTCGGAAACGAAAAATCAATCGCGTTTCCTTTCTAACCGAAACGTTTCAACGTTCAATTCGAAACGTGTCAAGCAAACTGTCACCGGTGTTCGCGCAAATTTCCCGATGAAGAAGAATTTTTGCTGCGTCCATTTGTACATTTGTGCATCCCACTACAGAACGTCACATTTACGAGGTACCATTTCGAGCCGAAAACAGATTCGACGTAATAATTCGTCTCACTGAACGACATAGGCGAAAGATCGTCGATGAATTGTCGAAGCAGTTGGTCGAGCAGAAGAGTCTTCTTCGCAAGCAGAGTCCGTCCTCGAGACAACCATCGAAATCGTACGAGCTATTTTCAAGCCCCTTCGCAGTTTCTTAAGACTTAATCAACTCAAGTCGTTAGCAGCTTGACGCTCGAAGAACGCCGGCTAGATTCTAGCAGTCAGCTAGGCGCTATCACTCGGTTCTCGGGTTCTCCGCGTTTCTTTTTCTCTCTCTCGAGTTGGTTGACCGGTCGAGATAGAGGCGGACCGCGCGACGATCAGGAATCCGTCCGATGGTCACGTTCGAGCCAGTCGCGTTTCGACTTTCAGATAATTCGGCTGCACGTGCGTGCGCGTGAAACCCACCGACGAGGATGTCCAGGGAAAAAACAACAGGATCGAGATAAAAGGTGACGACCACCGGAACGCAGCAACCCCGTGTCCACGGGGATCGACGGGAACTCGCGATCCGCGGAAAAACGGAGAAACCAGGCGAAAAAGTTTCGAATGCCCCCCTTCTACCCCCCCGAAATCGCGAGAGGAACACCAGTTGTCACAGCACAATGGATAATCACAAACAATCACCTTGTACACTCTTAGCCGTTGGTACACTGATCGTCGTACGCGAAACTCGCGATCGCGGCGAAGCAAGGGGGTGGGGAAGCAGTTCCGAACCCTCCTCGGTCTCCTTAGTCCACGCACTGTGTACGCGGCTCCAGTGCGTGCACGTAGATCCTACTGGGCCTGTGTTCTGGCCGAGACTAACTCGAACGCTCGGCTCCTGCAGCCCTCGCAGTCATCCCTCCAGCCACGCACTTTTCCACCCCGGCGTAACTATTGTCCCGGAGCGTGCCCGTCCGTGGCACGTTTCAACGGGCGTACCCGGTTGTTTTCGCGGCGGTGACGGCCGCACAGGTCGTAGGAACGCGCGTGAGGCTCGCTGCCGGGCGAAGTGTCGCACGGAGGCACGTAAAAGCGAGCGTCTGGCGCGGCGGTGAGAGCGCGGTGCGCGGACAAAAGTTCAGCAGCGCGGCGCCAAGGGACGTCCGCCGAGCAGGCCGTACGGTGGCGCCGCGGCGCGGTCGCGCGGCCAAACAGGCCGCAGGAACGCAAGGGTGGCCACCCCCACCACCGCCGCGCACCCCTTCCAGCACCGACCACGAGGACACGATGCGCTGTATCAGGTATTGGAAGTATCGGTGACTTCAACGGGCTGATCGGAAAGAAGGGTTGCGCACCGGCAGCCCGCTGCCGACGATTCGGCCGACGTTTAACCCTTTGCATCCGAAAGTTCGTAACTGGTAGTCATCAGATGATAGTTTCGCAAATTTTCAGACTTTAGTTAATTTGCTTATTAACACTAGGTTTACAGAACCCGTCAATTTGCAAAAACAATTATTATTATTATTCCTAACAATTTTTGCCAACTTTTATTAATCCTTTGCACTCGAGTGGCGATTGTTAGTTACCAAATGACAGTTTCGCAAATTTTCAGACTTTAGTTAATTTGCTTATTAACACTAGGTTCAGCGGAACCATATATTTGCAAAAACAATTATTATTATTCCTAGCAATTTTTGCCGACTTTTATTAACCCTTTGCATTCGAGAAGTGATTGACAGTCTTCAGATGATAGTTTCGCAAATTTTCAGACTTTAGTTACTTTGATTATTAACACTAGGTTTATCGGACCCGTTTATTTGCAAAAGCAATTATTATTATTCCTAGCAATTTTTGCCAACTTTTATTAACCCTTTGCACTCGAGAGGCGATTGTTAGTCACCAAATGATAGCTTCAGAAATTTTCAGAATTTAGTTTAGTTTTTAACACTAGGTTTACAGAACCCGTCAATTTGCAAAAACAATTATTATTATTCTTAGCAATTTTTGCCAGCTTTTATTAACCCTTTGCACTCGAGAGGCGATTGTTAGTCACCAAATGATAGTTTCAGAAATTTTCAGAATTTAGTTAGTTTGCTTATTAACATTGGGGTCACCGGCTTCATGAACAAAATTTGCAGAAACAATTATTATTACTGCTAGCAATTTTTGCCAACTTTTATTAATCCGTTGCATTTGAGAGGCGATTATTGTTTATCAAATGATAGTTTCGCAAGTTTTTAGACTTTGGTTAGTTTGTTTATTAGTTAGACTCAGAGGTTAAATAGTCATATAAGTAAATTTTAGTATATCACTTAACTAAACAAAAATCTTAGTAAATATTTCGAATTTGAAAATTTTTGAAGTATCATTAGACAACTAACAGTCGCTTCCCGAGTTGGAAGGGTTAACTCGTTTCTCGTTGCCAGAATAGGTGATGGATTTATTTACTTATTAACACCTAGCGAACCAAATGGGGAGATCTCCCATTTTTTCCACAACAAGGGTGTTGCGATTGATTCACTTTTATTATTAGTTAGATTTGAACTAGTGTTGTTCATAGTTCGTCAAATGTATTTTCTGCTTTTCCAAAGTACAATTTTCAATACATTTTTAATATGCGATGGACAATGTTCGGTTAGGTGTAGCATCGCGCGATTAAAAAAGCGTTAATGGACTCCCGGTTGGTGAAGTGTTAACAATAATTAACACTTTGACTGCCACGGTGGTCATCGGTGTGGTGATCATATTTTTTTGAAAAAATAAAGGACATATCGAAGAAAATAAAACAATAACTTACAAAATTCATAAGTTTATAACACTTATTACGAAAATAGTAGAATACAACAATGCATGCATTACAATTTTAAACAATCTTAATTATCACACAATACACACGCATCGTAAAAATTTAAATAACATTAATTTTGATACTCTTCATTAGAATTAATTTGTGAAATAAAGGAATTCGAAGCAAAAGAATTGTAATTCGTGGATGGATATTATTGGTAGACGCGCATTCTGGTTTCTATTTAGTTCTATTATCCAGCTCGTTAATCAGCCTGAACGGATTAACCTTGAGCCCGTGATGTCACTTTTATATTAGCTCTGCTGCAAAAATTCGCATCGCCTGTAAATTGATAGCACTAAAACGCACTTGTCTCTTAATTGAGATGTTGAAGTGTAATTGGGAATACAGGGAAATACGTTGATAATTAATAAATAGGAGTACTGCGTGAAAAATATTAGAAATTTTTACATAAACCTAAATCAATTGTTCCAATGTTATTATCTTTAATTATTATATAATTTTATTGGGTTGTTCGGAAAGTAATTTCGTTTTTTTTCCTAATAAAGGGCTTAATTGTACTTTTTTCACGGCCAGTTTCACAATTAAGCCGCATGGTTATTACATATTTTGACAGCTTATATATCAAGGCTTGTTTGTGAAAAGTTTCGATTAATTCTACGGTCGGATCAGCAAAAAACAAAAATTTCATGAGCGTAGAATCATACTACTGCCAGAAAGATGGCAAAAGGTATTGGACCAAAATGGACAATACATAATTCAATAAAATATTTATTCACTATAGGAAAATCGTCTTTCATTTTTATTAAAAAAAAAAAAAACGAAATTACTTTCCGAACAGCCCAATATTACGTTTCAGTACTTTCCGTCTATTAGAAATCAAAATTAAATTTGTTGTTTTAGAAAAGGCGTTCGTAATCACTTTTAGCAGATGATTTGACGTCAGTTGAAGGTTAAGGTTGATTAGTGTGCTAAAGGGTCACGTGATTTGCTGTTCGAGGTGCGTTTGCCGCGTGGCTTTCACTTTTGATAGGCACCGGGATGTTTTCCACGGAGGAGTAGATTAGAGTTTGTTGCGGAAGTTTCAGAATGCTTCGCACTGGATAAAGAGAGGATCTCGGTTTTAACCTTTCGCTTGTTGACGTTGAGGTGTTTCGATTTACATCAAGTTGTATAAATCGATCTTGATTGCTATTGCAAGAATAACAAAGACACTTTCGCGATGACGTTAATAAGCACTTTTGTTTATTGTAAATTAACCCTTTGACTGCTAAAGGCGTATATATACGACTTCACAAGTCCATCAATATATACGAAAGTATACGCCTTCTGTACTTTTTTACTATAACACCTTTATTACCAGTAATTGTTTCAATATCGTAAATTAAAATATTTTAAAAAGTTACTTAAGATGAATAAAAAAAATTGATATTTATATTTTATTTGCCATTATTAATTCAACATAGAATTTATTGCCCTATGTAACATAGCAACTAAATATTAGCGATTATTTCAATATCGTAAATTAAAATAGCTTAAAAAGTTACTTAAGATAAATAAAAGAAATTTATATTTTTATTTTATTTGCCATTATTAATTCAACCTGGAATTTATTGTCCTATGTAACATAGCAGCTAATATATTAACATAGGCGATTATTTCAATATCGTAAATTAAAATACTTAAGATAAATAAAAGAAATTTATATTTTTATTTTATTTGCCATTATTATTTTTTAAACCTTAAGAATGGTATCAAATTTCCGGGTACTGTTTTGACAGGCGAAAAAACGGCGCGTCCATATTGATGGATTCGTCAAAGGGTTAAAAAGGAAGTATTCCTAACAATAGATGAAGCGAGAATCACAGTGACATCGTTAACGATATTGTTTCGTAGTCACTGCGAACGGTAATGCTTATTTTGATTAAAATGTTTAAGTCAATAATAAATAATCATTACGAAAACGTTAATAACGTGATGGCGTTCACTTGTACACCGTGTTTCGAAATAAATTTGACTTCCATAACACCAATTTCAGGATCATAGGAACGCCAACAACGATAACAATAAGGTTAATTGCTATGGTAACAGTAATTATTAATACCTGTGGATTACATTCAGCCGAATATACGTCCATTTAATTATCTGCAAGCATAATTAATTCTTTTGTAAAAATTAAAATTAACCCTGCTGTATCTCGTAGCCAATTAATATAAGATTGAATAATTACTCGTTCAGAATCCTAACGAATTCTTTATCAAACAAATACAATTAACAATCGTTTCATTAAGACATACAAACATCATCTACAAATAAATAATGGTTCAGTAAGCTAACAAGCTTGCAGACTGCATAAAACAGTCAAAGATAAACCTACTTCCCATTCGCCAATCTATCCCAGTCTAACCCTGATCTATCAAACCGATCTCAATCACTAAACCCTCCTCGATAAACCTCAATCCTTGCCTCCAAAGACGTCATCAACAGAGACAATTCACTGATCTCGACTAAAATTACACTAGAAAACAAACCGTTTCCTCTGAAATCCGTAATTTCACCCGCCACCGACCCTATCCATCATAATCCACGAACGTTCAATCATCCCCTGTAAACTCGAATCGATTAATTTCCCACGTGTCGATGCAATTACCTGCCTCGAGAGACGTTCCGGCTGATAGCCATGAGTTTCAATGAATCCAAATGGTCGTAGTTTAGCGGGCACGGTAACGACGGAAAATGCTAGGGGCTGAAAACGAGTTCACGGGGGTGGGTGGGTGGAAGTGGGGAAGGGTGGCCGAGGGGCGGTGGTGGTGGCAGTTTAGCTTCTGGCTCCTTTTTCCGATCATATCGGGAGTCAAACCTCGGCGACAGGGTGGGAAAAGTGGTGCAGGAGCATGCGCCGGGAAAGGGTAAACTTAGGCGCAGGTTCTAACCCCTCGTGCACCCCCACCACCCGGCCACGTCCACGACGATCACACGACCCGACGTTTTTCCACCCTTATCTTCGCTCGCTTCACCATCTCGAAAACCTGTATAGGCACTTTCATAGCTTGCGCCGCGAAGATGTCAACGGGGGTTGTTCCGCTTTTTTTTCTCCCCCCTCCCTTGTGTTCAAGGGATGGGGATGACGGGGCTCGTGATCGTCGATACGGGTCTCTGTTTCGACGACGAGAACGGGAACTTTTTCTATCCTTCTCGTCGTTTTTTTAACCAGTTAGCTGTGATTGACGAGTATACTCGTCATGCGTAACCATTGGCTATTTAAATTGTAATTTTTATGAAAAATAAAACATATTCTCAAATTTGAGAAATTTGATCAAACTCACAGTATCTACTCTAGAACTTCCTTAGTGTCAAGACAGGTAGCAAATATTTTGTCATACTCGTCGTTGCTCGATTTTTGCGACACGTATAGGTGCGCGCTCTCAAAAGGGGGCGCCACAGTTAACTGGTTAATTTAAGCCCAAACCTAAGGAAACTCTCTTTAGAGTTATACGGCAGTACATAGTTACAATTAACTTTATATTCTGGAATTTAACAGATTAGAATTTTTAGATTAATTTAACACTTCGTTCCAAGCATTCGCCAATTGAAAACAAAATTTCATTATAATTATGTGTATTTCAGCTCGACATTTGAGTGGAAAGGGTTAATAATACACAATGTTGACAACATAACAGAGGGCTGTCAAATTTTTAGCTTTCATTTCTTAAAGAAATTACATAAGTGCAGACATGCTCTACCATGATTTTTACTCTTTTCCCGTTTGGTATTCTATTGTTGGTAGTTGTGATTTGGGAAACTTTGGAATTTTTTAATTTTGTTATTTTCTAAAATTATTTTTTGAATATTTTAATTTAACTTTAGTTTGGCACTGTTTTTTATATTGTTATACCGTTTTTGTTTACGTTGTATTTAAGTATATAGACATGTGTTTGATTGAAATATATTTGTGTTGGATTTTTCGATTTAGTTGTTAGAAATGTGTTTTATTTTAGTTTGTTCTTCGAGACTGTGTGGCTGATTGATTAGGACGATGGCAGACCGAAGTCGTGCGCGAATGGGACGAATTCTAACGTGTTTGTGCGGTAATTATGTCACATTTTAATACAGAAAGGTGTGCCAAGCAATATGCGCTGCTTCGAGTTAATCATAAATCGTTTCGTAACTTGTTCTCTCAGAATTATTGTTGCATTGTAATTCCTGTTAATCATTTGCGTATCAGCAATATCCGTTCGATATACACCTCTTCCAACGTAACAATGTATTGGAACATCGAGGTTACTTAAATTTAATACACATAAGGAGATTACAACTTTCTCCTTGCTGATCGTTCGTTATTTTATGATAACTAATTTGGTTCACATTAATTCAACATTAATAAAAAAAAATTTTAAGTAACACCTGCATGATGTAATGTATTCCTTTTATTTGCATACTTATTAATATAACAGAAATTCTATTTAGAAGTAAAAACTATTAGAATACAATACTGAATTTTAGTTTACAATTGCTGATAATATAATTAAATAGTAGTTAAACAATTCTGAAATTGTTTAGTTGTTAAATTAAAATTGTTCTGACTGTCACATAGGTAATATAATTAAATAGTAGTTAAACAATTCTTAAATTATTATTATATTGTTAAATTAAAATTTTTCCAACTGTCACGTAGGTAATATACTCAAAAAGTTCTTAAACAATTCTTAAACTATTGTTTTACTGTTAAATAAAAATTTATCTGACTGTCACACAGGTAATTAAATTAAACAGTTGTTAAATAATTTTTAAATTATTGTTTTACTGTTAAATAAAATTTTTTCTGACTGTCACATAGGTAATATAATTAAACAGCTGTTAAACAATTCTTAAACTATTATTATGTTGTTAAATTAAAATTCTTCTGACTGCCACATAGGTAATATAATTAAATAGTTATTAAACAATTCTTAAATTATTGTTTTGCTATTAAATTAAAATTTTTCTGACTGTCACACAGGTAATATAATTAAACAGTTGTTAAATAATTCTTAAATTATTGTTTTTTTGTAAAATTAAAATTCTTCCAACTGTCACATAGGTAATATAATTAAATATAATAATTGTTAAATAACTCTTAAACTATTATTATGGTGTTAAATTAAAATTTTTCTGACTGTCACACAGGTGATATAATTAAATAGTAGTTAAACAATTCTTAAATTGTTTAGTTGTTAAATTAAAATTCTTCCAACTATCACATAGGTAATACAATTAAATAGTTACTAAATAATTCTTATACTATTGTTATGTCGTTAAACAATTCCTAAACTATTGTTAAGTGCTAAAATTAAAATTCTTCCGACTGTCACACAGTTAGACTAAGATTAAATTTTTTACTATTAGGTTGGCAATTAAGTTCCCGCCATTTCTTTAAAAAGAAAGAAGATTTCCACCTCTTTCGATTTCTTTGAAATGCTAAACGTGGAATTTCCTTCAATACTGATGCAAAATTGAAAGCTTGGTTAGATGAATTCTTCAAATCAAAACCAGATAATTTCTACCAACAAGATATTAAAAATCTTGTTGATCGTTGGGAAAAAGTTGTAAACAAGGAAGAATACATATTGGAATACACATTAGTTGTTAATTTTTATTAAAAAATAAACTTTAAAAAAATTGTAAAAAACGGTTAGCACTTAGTCACCAACCTATTATTTATTATAAATTATTTTAGTACAATGATCTCGGAAACAAAGAGTTACGCAAGTAAAGGGTTACACATAATGGAGAATGGGCGAACATTATACCGGCACGCTCTTTCTACGTTGTTACAATGTGTTTCGCGATGATACACTTAACGTGGACGACAAAAGCGCGGCGGCGGGGAAAGAGATTAAAACGAAGTTTTAAGTTATGTTTGCCACTTGATGCCATTCGAATGCAATTCTTAGGATCTCACGAAATAAGATCCAAGTTCTTTGCGCTGGGCACGGCCATCTGCTGTGCATTACTTTCCTCTCGAAGTACACAAAGAAACGGTTGCCGGGGTAATGCAAAGTCTTAAATGTCTGTAACGGTACACTTTTCCATGAAGCATTTACACTTGTCCTCTGATTAAAAAGGAAAAGGAAGTTGAGGAAAGCGTATCCCGTGGAACGTAAAAATTGGCGTGCGTCTTTGAAAACAGAATTATACGAGCCGAACAGAAATTCTACCGCGTCTGGAAAGTTATCACGGCACTTCCTTCTTTAACAGCGAAGTTTCGCCAACGTTGAAAATGTTTCGTGATTGATAAACCGCTTGCGTGAATTGTATTTTGGAGAATATTTAAATAGCAATTTATGATCAACAAATTTATAACGAAAATGTTTAATTTCATCTATACTAGATATCGATGTAGATATTAATCTTTTATTTATGTAAAGGGTAAATTGAAATTAGTTTTTACTGAAACTCAATGATGAAAGTTCTTCTGTATGGAATGATATTGTATGAATGTGTAATATAAAAATTCATTAAAACATTTTACACTAATGTATGAAGTAACAATATTCAGATTTTAGCCTGGATGGACTCAAAGTCAGCCATTTTATTATCTCTTCGTTGAGTCAATTGCTTTATTAATATCTTTCGTTAATGATTCTAATATTCTAATGACATTTAACATCTACAACTTAATTTGGAAACTTTCTAATAACACATCCGAGATTTCAATAAAAAAATAGATAAACAATTATAAAATTAGTGAAAAAGATTACGGAATGTGACTCAACAGAACTTTTATCGTCATCTTTCGGAAAAACAAGCACAGTGTTGATGAAACAGTGCATTTATAAGTAAAACTCTAGATGTTCGATGTTTTAGCGTTAATACTAAAATACATGAATAAAGATTGACATGGTGTGAAACAGTATGACTGATTGACGAGTGCGTGTAACAATATAAAATGAGAATCGAATGTATCGTAGTTCATAGGATAATCGTATAAAAAGAATGTAAGTGCCAATAAGGAAATAAAAGAAATGTAATTAGAGTGTAAGACATTTCAAAGCGAACTGAATGAACTATGAATAGTTCAGCATGAATAATCGAGTGAAATAGATTGATTGATTGATTGATTGATGATATTTATTAGCTTTCTCAGCTATTTTCAATACATATGGTCTTACGTTACAATTCTCTTACAGTACTTAATGCATATTCTTTTAAAATTTTTCTAAACACTGTCAATCTCTGACACTGCTTTATTTCAGTCGGTAGCTTATTATACATTTTGATTTTCTCGTAGAAGAAATTTTTCTGTGCGACTGTAAACCTTCTAAATTGCATTTTGAAGTTATATGTAAGAGAAAATGAAGGAGAGAGAGAAAAGAGAGAGAGGGTGTGAGAGTGAGAGTAAAAGTGAGAGTAAGTGAGAATGAGAGTGTGTCAGAGAGAGAAATAGAGAGAGTGAAAGTGAGATTAAGTGAGAATGAGAGGGTGTGTGTGTGTGAGAGAGAGTGTGTAGGAGAGTGAGAGTGAGAGTGAGAGTGAGTGAAAGAGAGAAGGAGGAAACCAAAAATAGAGAGAGGAGTAGCACATAAAAGGAGCAAGCATTCTCTATTAAATTCTCTGTTGATTTCAGTTTCTTAAACATATACTCTATTATTTAACCTTTTAAAACCACGATTATTCACCCACAAAAGCGTCGCAGGACAGCGAAGTGTCCAACCCAGGCTTGGTCTTTCCTCCCACTTGAAATCCTGAAAGTGACCCTGAATGATCCCGCCGCGTCGCGTCGTGTCG
>JAOPTO010002342.1:77954-103338 GCA_033822845.1 Tetrapedia diversipes
AATAAATGAGCCGTTTATTTTGAAAGTGGCCTAACTCCATTTATCTTCAAATCGAGATATTTAAGGGTTTGCGTTTCAATGAATTTAAAAATATACGTATAGGATACTAATGAGTCATACTGCTTAAGTGTATCTAAGGGTGTTAAATTTATAGTTCCTATTAAAATAGTGGCAATTATTAAGTGAATAATATGCATTTTCTTACCAAGAATGGAGTTAGGCCACTTTCAAAATAAACTTTTTGATCACTTCATTGACCAGCAAATTTTCGTGTTACAAAATCTTAATAATTTTAAATATATTAGTAACAATCTTCTTCATAATGAAAATATCATGTAAAAATGTAACTATTAAGGTAGCTAACTCGATTTTTTTGAAAAATGGACTTAGGCCACTTTCAAAATAAACGGCTCATATAGTCACCATACTAAGTTTGCCACGTTTCTATGAAAAATTACAAGATGGGTCATTTTGACCCCCTTGGTAGTTCTAGTGGTGTCAACCGAATCGTACGACGACAGTCGTTCGGATAAAGTGTTGTTTCGTATCGCGAATGCATGTGCACGACGACGAAAACACGTTGCTACTGTTTCAAAGAAAAAAAGAGGGATGGAGATCGATCGGAAACCCTGTCGAAGCGATACCGAAGGGGTTGCGAACTGGTCCGGCCGGTTCCCCGATGGGAAACGGACCCTGTGATTAATAAACATACGGGCAGAATGTCACTCGACGCTGCTCATTAGCATCGAGCATCGATCACTGTGCCACGGATCGTGAGGAAAAAACTCTCGGCTACCAACTATCGATCCTCCCGGTTTTATATCGCCTCCAGGGCGATAGCGGAAGGGTGCACCGGGTCCCGTTTTTGCGCGCCTAAAGGAGGTTTAAAGGGTGCGAACCTTCTGGGAACTCGGATGTATACGGTAGCAGACAAAAGTTTGAAGTTAAACAATTTATTTCGGGGGAAGTCGTAATTAGAATTAATCTATGAAAAGTGGCAGGGTGATGCGAATTCGTGCTTCGAGTTAAAATAATAAATGGAACGTTGTTCTATTTGTGCATGCAAAAAGACATGTCCTGACTGATTGACTGATTTATCATTGTAGAGATTAAACTACTGAAGCTAGAAACGTGAAATTTGGACAATGGGTTCCTTTTGTGACGTAGGCACGCAATAAAGAAGGATTTTTTAATTGTAACATAAGTAAATGAATGCAGTGGACGGCGACATTTTGAATTTTGAACTTTGGGAACACCCGTTATCTATACATATAAAAAGACATGTCATCATTGCAGAGGCTAAACTACTGAAGCTATGAACATGAAATTTGGACAATGGGTTCCTTTTATGACGTAGGCACACAATAAGAAAGAATTTTTTGATATTCCACCTCTAAGAGGGTTAAATAAGGGATGAAAGGTTGTTTGAAAATCCGCCAATTTTGAAACAAGCACTATAAAAACTGGTATTTAGCTTTTTGGTTAGAAATAAAGAAATACCTGTTTCAACATTTTTAGAAAATCAGTCCCCAAGGGGGTAAAATAAGGGATGAAAGTTTGTTTGAAAATCCTCCAATTTTGAAACAAGCACTATGAAAACTGGTATTTAGCTTTTTGGTTAGAAATAAAGAAATACATGTTTCAACGTTGTTGGAAAATCAATTCGCAAGGGGTTAAAATAAGGGATGAAAGTTTGTTTGAAAATCCTCTAATTTTGAAACAAGCACTATGAAAACTGGTATTTAGCTTTTTGGTTAGAAATAAAGAAATACATGTTTCAACGTTGTTGGAAAATCAATTCGCAAGGGGTTAAAATAAGGGATGAAAGTTTGTTTGAAAATCCTCCAATTTTGAAGCAAGCACTATAAAAACTGGTATTTAGCTTTTCGATTGGAAATAAAGAAATACGTGTTTCAATATTTTTAAAAAATCGATCCCCAAGGGGGTAAAATAAGGGATGAAAGTTTGTTTGAAAATTCGCCGATTTTGAAGTAAGCACTATAAAAATTGGTATTCAACTTTTCGATTAGAAATAAAGAAATACGTGTTTCAATATTTTTAAAAAATTGATTCCCAAGGGGGTAAAATAAGGGATGAAAGTTTGTTTGAAAATTCTCCAATTTTGAAGCAAGCACTATAAAAACTGGTACTTAAAAATAAAGAAATACGTGTTTCAACATTTTTAAAAAACCGATCCCCACGGGGGTAAAATAAGGGATGAAAGTTTGTTTGAAAATCCGCCAATTTTGAAGCAAGCGCTACAAAAATTAGTAACTGATTAAATAAATCGTTCACAGAATCATCGACGTCACGTTCGAATTAGAGCGAAGCTCTCTGAACCTCATACCATTCGAAATTGTTATTTCAACAGCTCCTGTTACCGGACACTTTACACCTGTTTTATTGGCGTTGACACATGTAAAAGCGACCGTTACAAATACCGATTCCGTTGAACTTACGTCGTCGACGGATTATTGCTTGTCGCAGCGAAACGGAGACACGCGGGCCGTTCGAAAATATCACGATCTCCGTTATCGGTCGCAACAGGATCGATGTTTGCTGTTTCCCGCGGTGTTTTCCAAGCGACGAATTGCGATGGCGAAGCGGCCGCGTTGTGCAACGCCAGACGCAATTACCGTGCAAACAACACGTTACACGGTCGCTGCGCGATGTTCAATTGTTATACAATATTTCGCTGAGAAAACAAACAAATAGATAATCGGAAGCAATCCGTTTCGCGTTGTGATCGAACGCTCGTGTCAAGCTTAGCCCTTACCGAACGAATGCCGTCATACAGGCGACATGACGTGATGATTCAAGAAATCTGTTAGATTATTAATACATTGTAAATCTATAAAAAATAAATGTATACAAATCTATACGTTACATATATACATCTCCCATTATTTTTCTGTAATTTTCACTTCAATATTCTTTTGCATGGACATATCTGTTCATATACTTATTATTACTGAAAATTTCCATCAAATCCAATAAAGCGATATTAATTATGCACTTGTTCTTACTCTGGAAATAAAGCAATTAATTTCTTAAAAATCCGTCGATCTACTTGTTATTGTTAAAAAAAAATAGGCATATCTGGGTGACGCTCTTTTTCTTAAAGTTAAATAGGATTTTAAATTGGAATTTTAAAAGGAATTCAATAGAATAAGTATTGAAGTATAAAATATATAAAATAAAAATAAAAAATGAAAATTTTTGCTGCTTTTATATTTTTTTATCCTTGTTTTCTATGCAATCAGATGTGGGCCTAGCGAGGAATTCAGCCGAATCACGCTGGGCTACGAACGTGTTAAGGGTTAAGGTACTACAGCTACCAATGAATTACCTGCAATAAATACCTGCACTCTATTTTTATTTCTGTTGTAAATTTAAATATTACTACAATTGAAAGATACAGTTAAGAAACGAAATTAATACTTAACAAGTTTAATGCATTTCGTAATATAGAGAAAAATGTGCTCGTTCGTTAGGATTCAACACTGCAGCTATCAATTAATTACCTGCAACAAATACCTGCACTCTATTTTTATTTCTGTTGTAAATTTAAATATTACTACAATTGAAAGATACAATTAAGAAACGAAATTGATACTTAACAATTTTAATGCATTCCGTAATATAGAGAAAAATGTGCTCGTTCGTTAAGACTCAACACTACAGTTACCAATTAATTACCTTCAACAAATACCTGCACTCTATTTTTACTTTTGCTATAAATTTAAATATTACTACAATTGAAAGATACAGTTAAGAAAAGAAATTAATACTTAACAAGTTTAATGCATTTCGTAATATAGAGAAAAATGTGCTCGTTTGTTAGGATTCAACACTGCAGCTATCAATTAATTACCTGCAACAAATATCTGCATCCTATTTTTATTTCAGCTGTAAATTTAAATATTACTCCAATCGAGAAAAATGCGCTCGTTCGTTAAGATTCAACACTACAGCTACCAATTAATTACCTGCAACAAATATCTGCATCCTATTTTTATTTCAGCTGTAAATTTAAATATTACTCCAATCGAAGAATACAGTTAAGAAAAGAAATTAATACTTAACAAGTTTAATGCATTTCGTAATACAAAGAAAAATGCGCTCGTTCGTTAAGATTCAACACTACAGCTACCAATTAATTACCTGCAACAAATACCTACTCTCTATTTTTATTGCTGTTGTAAATTTAAATATTACTCCAATCGAAGGATACAATTAAGAAACAAAACTGATACTTAACAGGTTTAATGAAAATTCGCATTCGAAAGTAGAAGAATACGAGATATTCCGGCAAAAATGCGCAATTAAACCGAACTTCAATCGTTTGTCGCTCGCAGCGCGAAAGAAGAAGGGGTTAACGTGCTCTGGAAGCTCATAAACGCATCCTTCGGCGGACAAGTCGCGAAGAATGGGCGCAATATCGACCGGAAGTCGCGGAAATTTTTCCACGAACGCTCGCCGCACGCCGGAAAGCGCATCGACTCGGCAATGCGGACAATTGCAACCCCCCCTAGAAGCCATTCGTGATGAAAGTCCAGCGTCCATGGGGGCAACGGGGTGGCCTGGTGTGGGGGTCGCATTCCGGCCGAGATTAATTCAGAGCGAAGAGGAATTCAGCGTCTATCTCGCGGAGCCGTTTTCGAGCAATTATTTCAGCAACATTGCAAAACGATCGCGCCGCCCGTTCACCCCTCTCCCCAACCGGACGTCACGTGGCCCCGATTAAGTCGAAGCTCGTCTGTTGGCGATCATCGTCGATCTCGATGACTTTCTCGCCTTTTGAAACGTTTAGAATGTTATATTTTTACCGTTTAACTCCACTGCTCCAGCAATGATCTGGTATTGTGTTTTATTAAATGACCAACAAATGTTTCACAAGTAATGTTTTACTTTTAACTAAGCAAAAACAATATTATTCTTTTCACGGACCCGAGTGTTTGCGTCGCATCGCCTCAGAAGGTATGTATATATATAAATTTATTTAAATTAACAACAAATATTACAATTAATAATAAATAGATTTATAAATATCTTAGTATTTCGTCAGTCTCCATATACATTATTAATTATTTATCTATCAATAAATATTTTCAATAATTATTTTATTAATATATACAAATTTATGATAATTATAAGTAATTATTGACATTGCTCTATCTACCTAGGAATACCAATAACGAAAGGGTTAATAAAAAAGGCCAACTTCCCATAGTAATCACCGAATTAGTTCAGTTCCTTCAATTACACCCAACTCTTGTTGCAGACTCAAACGAAAAAGAAGAATCAGTTATCTAGGAATACCAATAACGAAAGGGTTAATAATAAAAATTTAGATTGCCATAGTAATCATCAAATTAGTTCAGTTTCTTGAACCACACTCAACCCCCTGGTTGTCAATTAAAAAAGAAAAGAAAAATCAGTTATCTAGGAATACCAATAACGAAAGGGTTAATAAAAAAAGGCTAACTTAGTTCAGTTCCTTCAACCGCATCCAACCCTCTCCTGCAGACTCAAAAAAAAAGAAAAATCAGTTATCTAGGAATACCAATAACGAAAGGGTTAATAAAAAAACGCCAGCTTGCCATAGTAAACACCGAATTATTTCAGTTCCTTCAACCACACCCAACCCCCTGTTGCAGACTCAAAAAAAGAAAAGAAAAGAAAAATCAGTTACAGTCTCCATTAATTCCCGGCTCGCACGATTTTCAATTCAGATTGCGATCATACTGCAGCATCCGTACCTTTCTTTTTCCATCGCGCCGTACGCTCAGACGGAAGATCAAGGCCAGGGGGACACCATAATAAGCTGTTTAATAATCAATGCGCGTGGACCAATAATTACGATTCGACGGAGGAGTGGGTATGCAAAGGGGCATCAGCGCGAACTGGTTTCAGACAATGACGACTCCGGTACGATCGCGTTCGAAGAATAATAGCGACTCTTCCCTCTCCCCCTCTCTCTTTCTTCTTCGATCCTCGTTCTTCGTCCCTCCTCGGGGCCTCGTTTCGATACGCTTTCGATTGTCCCGTAATTTTGATATGCCAGACGAACCGGGAAGGACTGCGCCCTTTTTTCTCACGTTCGCTGTTTCTTCCTTTTATCTGATCTATGTCAAGTTTATACAGCCAGCTGCTTTCTCGGAGGTGCACGCTCGCTAGAGGAACCAACGTGGAGGATTCCTCGACAACTGGAGACTTTCACGGTGTTCATTCTTAACGCTAGCTGGCCCAATGTCGGGTATATCCTTATTTTGCCTGGAACGAGTCAATTTGACCAAAAAGTCATATTTGAAGATTTGTTGCTTTTTATAAAAAGATATTTTGTTTGGAACGAGTCAATCTGACTCAAAAGTCATATTTGAAGATTTGTTGTTTTTTATAAAAAGATATTTTGTCTGGAACGAGTCAATTTGACTCAAAAGTCATATTTGAAGATTTGTTGTTTTTCATAAAAAGATATTTTGCCTGGAACGAGTCAATTTGACTCAAAAGTCATATTTGAAGATTTGTTGCTTTTTATAAAAAGATATTTTGTTTGGAACGAGTCAATCTGACTCAAAAGTCATATTTGAAGATTTGTTGTTTTTTATAAAAAGATATTTTGTCTGGAACGAGTCAATTTGACTCAAAAGTCATATTTGAAGATTTGTTGTTTTTCATAAAAAGATATTTTGCCTGGAACGAGTCAATTTGACTCAAAAGTCATATTTGAAGATTTGTTGCTTTTTCATAAAAAGATATTACTACGTAAAGTTTTCGTTTGTACTTTCCAGTAATTCGTAACTCAAATGGCTATAAACTTATTTCGTGGTGAATTGCAATCTATTTAAACTTGTAGCACAAACTGAGGGATATCTCGTAGTTGACAATGAATGGGTTAAAGTGTTTCAGGATGTTCATGAAGAATATTGGAAATTTTCTTAATCGTGCTTGCAAAGGATTAGAGTAACTCACGAAATTGATCGTTTACTTCAGTTTATGATATTTTTCAATTTATCAAAATAAAAATATTACAATAATTGACTGAGAACTTTGGAATGTATAAATAGTAGTATTCATCAGAAAAATAATTACAAATTATGATTGTGATTATATTTGATACAAAATATAGCTTGACTATTCGATTCATTTTTGTGAGTTACTGTATTCTTTCGTTGTTCATTTCAAGTAATAGAAATATTTGTATGTTAGCAAAAGTTACTGAAAATTTACTCACCTATTTACATACTCTAATTTATAACCTCGAGTAAAAGTAACACTTACCAAGTGCAAATAGAGAAACGGATTCTAAATAAAGTACTATTTTATGTTATAGATTTTATGTGTTCTGTTTTGGCAAATTATGGATATTGTGTCTAGCATTAAAAAATGCTAACACTATAGTATAAACATCTTCTTATAGTATAATTGATGATATCACTTACAAAGTGCATAATCAATCTGAAAAGTGTAACTTTAGCTTCCAAATATCTGATCGAAGAAATTAGCCCAATATCTTCAAAATTATTGATAACATCACTTACAAAGTGCATAATAAATCAGAAAAATATAACTTCAGTTTCCAAATATCTGATCGAAGAAATTAGCCCAATATCTTGAAAATCATTGATAGAATCACCTACAAAGTTCATAATCAATCAGAAAAGTATAACTTCAGCTTCGAAATATCTCATCGAAGAAATCAGCACAATATCTTCAAAATTATTGATAGAATTACCTACAAAGTTCATAATCAATCAGAAAAGTATAATTTCAGCTTCCAAATATCTGATCGAAGAAATCAGCACAATATCTTGAAAATCATTGATAGAATTACCTACAAAGTGCATAATCAATCAGAAAAGTATAATTTCACCTTCCAAATATCTGATCGAAGAAATTAGCCCAATATCTTGAAAATCATTGATAGAATCACCTACAAAGTTCATAATCAATCAGAAAAGTATAACTTCAGCTTCGAAATATCTCATCGAAGAAATCAGCACAATATCTTCAGAACCATTTATAGCATTACTTACAAAGTTCATAATCAATCAGAAAAGTATAACTTCAGCTTCCAACTATCTGCTTAAAGAAATCAGCACAATTTCTTCATACAAATTTTGCATAAATCGACAATAAAACTAAAAATCTCATTATTCCTTAATTCCATACAATTCGAATAGAGCAAACATCATCGAAATACTGCTTGCAACCGGACACACTTCAACCCCCCTCTCCCCTTCCCTCCAGCGACCCACCGTTCTTCTCATGCTTAGCCACGCAACCCCATCGCATCGATGATTCGAGTCTCCGAGTTTGATCGAGGCCCCGCGGCAGCATCCGGCGTCGAAGAAACCGGAAGACGGTGCTCTCTCCCGGCAGATTCTCCTGGGAACACTCAAGGCTATCTGTCAATCGTGCCGGCAGTTCGATTCAAAGCGATATTCGGATTAATGGCTCGGATCCACGGGAGGATCCGCGGCACAATGGCCCCGATACAATGAGAGGAAATATCCAAGATATGCAAATTCCGATGATCTTCGGCCGGAAAAAGGGTGCGGGGAGACGGGACGGGGCACCACATGTTCGGCCATATTTGCATATAACTGATTTGCATGCGGAAATTTGCATCGCGGCGAAGACGATCCCGATCGGGCGAAGGGTGTTCTTCTGTTTGTCTATTGACGTGACTGAAGGGGTGCGGCCGAGGGCGAGGGGCGAGGCGAAGGTGCTTCTTCTCCCGTAGGAAGAAGGACGCACGGGAGAAAGGAATAATATATTAAGGGCGCAAAATGCTGTTAATGCCTTTGTACGGCCGGGCCAGGAATAATGCCACTTTTTCCCTTTGTGGAAATCCTAAATGTATTTTGATTAGGGCAGCCGTTCTCACCGGGCCGATTTGAATTCTCGAGTGGTGGTTTCGAGCCGTCTGTCCCGATCAATTCTACAGATACCACCTTTCGACACCGTCACCGATTTAGGCACCTACGATCGGGCTTGCGAACCTTTTTGTTGTTGTTGTTGATATTGTTAGAGAAATTGTCCTAATCGCGACATCTCTAGGCTTAGGTGTTGTGATTAATTTTTGGGTTGTCTTGGAAAGTTCGTGCCGATTTTGAAGGAAGATTGAAACGCTGGGGATTTAAATTTTATATATTTCATATATTTATTAAATTATATAGGTGCCATTTCTTTGTACAACCTTTCTCCATCTTTAAGGCAACTTCAAAATTCTGTTCTCCTGGAATCCGTCAAGTTTTTCAGCGAAAGATATATGTTTCATATATTTATTAAATTATACAGGTGCCATTTGTTTTAAAAATCTTTCTTCATCTTGAAGGCAACTTTAAAATTTTGTCCTTCTAGAATCTCTCAGATTTTTCAGCGAAAAACTTATCTACGTGATTTTTTATCTCGTCGAAGGAATTGAAGTTCTTTCCATTAAGGGAATTTTGTAATGACCGAAAAGGTACCATAAACAATACATATCTTGTTTACTGCTTTTGTGGTATTTTTGCCTTTCTAGTAAAAGAAAAGTATTGAATGCCTAAAATGCACTTTGTTTTCTTCCATATTCAAAGTGTGTAAAACTGACAAAAATTAACGTATCGTACCCAAATTTTAGTTTAAATATGCCTGAAGTATTGTCTTTTACCATCGTCAAAGTTTGCAAGAACGGAGTTTACAAGTTTCTATTTCTAAAGGAATATTTAATAACAAATATATGCTTATTATATAAATTTATTATGTAAATATATAATAAAAATAAATGCTTATAATATTATTCACTTTTCAGTACTTATAAATTTCTTCAAATTTACTTTAAAAAAATACCAAACTTATTATCTCTAAATATATTTAAAATACGAAGTGAAGGAAGTGAATGTAAAAATATAAAGCAACAGAAATAAAGTAATTTCAAGATTTGAGAAGAGAAAATACAAGTATAACCGAAGAAAACGTAATCCTTATACCATTCTTCCACGAACGATTCAGCTTTCGATCCGTTATGCTTCAATCCCACGCAACAAAGCTCGTAACAAATCAAACCTATCCACCCTCCCTCCAAAAAAATTCTTCGCGAACCAGACAGACATCATGAATGAAACGTGGCTAAAAAAATGTCACCAAAAATGGAATAATGAAATCTTTCGATCAACACCTGATTCCGATCGCGTTCGTGAACCAAGAAAAAGAAGAAGAGCGCCCTTTCGACCCAGATACGTTTGTAGATACGTCAGAGTCAACCTGAACTGTCGCCCGTGAAAAGATCCGCCCCGATCGGTGCTGGAAATCGAGTCCGGGGAAAATGGTCACAAGGTACAGTAGCGGACAAAAGTTTAAGACGACAGGACAATGTAAAACATAATTTTATGGTTCGCAAATATTTTTTATATGTTCAGTTTTATTTGGTATTATGGTAGAACACTATTTATTGATTAGCATAGAATACAAATTTTATTTATATTGTTATTTCTTATTAATTAAATAATTTACAATGGAGGGCAAAAGTTTAAGACGACAGGACAGTGTGAAATATAATTTTATAGTTCGCAAATATTTTTTATATGTTCACTTTTTATTTGGTATTATGGTAGAACACTATTTATTTATTAAAATAGAATGCAAATTTTATTTATATTGTTATTTCTTATTAATTAATTTATTTACAATAGAGGGAAAAAGTTTAAGACGACCGAACAATGTGAAACATAATTTTATGGTTCGCAAATATTTTTTATATGTTCATTTTTATTTGGTATTATGGTAGAACAGTATTTATTGATTAACATAAAATACAAATTTTATTTATACAGTTATTTCTTATTAATTAATTAATTTACAATGGAGGGCAGAAGTTTAAGACGACAGAACAGTGCGAAATATAATTTTATAGTTCGCAAATATTGTTTATATATTCATTTTATTTGGTATTATGGTAGAACACTATTTATTCATTAGCATAGAATAAAAATATTTTAACAAACAATTTATATCGTTATTTTTTATTAATTAATTAATTTATTTACTTTGACCCTTCGGTCTTAACACTAGAACTACCGTCGGTTACAGTATACTTATTGGAGACAAAGAACTGAAATTGAAAGCTGAAAGAAAAAAGTACACAATATTATAAAAGAAAGAGAATTCCAGCAATCATAATGTAAAAGTAATAGTAAATTTTCAAATGTGTAGGAACCACAGTAAGTTTACCAGATTTCTATGAAAACTTACAAATTGAGTCATTTTGATCTCCTTGGTAGTTCCAATGTTAAACTTTTGTCCGCTACTGTACCTTGGACGACGTCCATAGCGCTGTATCCCCGGACGAAGGAGCTGTACGTGAGCGTTACGTGTGTCAGCCACGGAAAGTGATACCCATTCAGGCTGTTCCTGGTCCACGGGGTGTCCTACAACGGGGAAACGTGAGACGTTGTTAGCCGTAACAAAGGCGACAGGTAGAAACACTTTCGTGGATGGAAAACCTGCGCCCGTTCGGGAAATCGAACAAACCCGACGGCAGAGTTGGTTTTCGTTCGCTTTTTCAGAATCGAATCTGGATTCCTTGACTTTTTAGCGCCGAGCATCTTGATCTTATCGTTTTAGAATGAATAGCGAGACTTTGAACTCAACCCCATGACCGATGGGGTGGAATTTTGTCCTTTCTATTCTTTTTTAACCCTTTGAGTGCTGAATACTCTTGGCCTAAGCGCTTCGGAGGGACAGCGCACTATTGCCGGAAACGGAGTATTATTACTTGTACACTGACAATTGCGTTGCAGTAAGCGAAAGATCGAAAAAATTTGCAAACGCATATTTTCGTCCATGGTTCCTACGAGTAATTTTCGTCAACACTAAAAGGTTAACGCAGAAACGTAGGGCCACGGAAAAAATCATAAAGTGATGAAAACAAAAATTGACAAACGCATATATACGTCCATAGTCCCTACGAGCAACTTCTGTCAGACGCATATATGCGCCCACAGCACTCAAAGGGTTAATTGAACGTTATATCTTTTGAAAGAAATGGAATTTAATTTTTTCTTATTAGTTATTGGTGTAAATATTGTATATACATTATAATTATGTATTATTTATAATTATATAAATAAATTAATAAGGAATAGAACGATGAATAAGATTCGTATTCTACAGTAGTGGACAAAAGTTTAAGACCAAAGGGTGAAAGAAAAATAATTAATTAATTATTAAGAAATAATAGTATAAATAAAATTTGTATTTTATGTTGATCAATAAATATTGTTCTAACATAATGACAACAACAATAAGTATATAAACAATATTTGCGAACCATAAAATTATATTTTACATTGTCCTGTTGTCTTAAACTTTTGTCCGCTACTGTATTTAGTTAACCCTTTGCGCTCGAGAGGTGATTATTAGTCACAAAATGATAGTTTCACAAATTTTCAGACTTTAGTTAGTTTGTTTATTAGTTGAACTCAGAGGCTAAATAATCGTATATATAAATTTTAGTATATCACTTAACTGAACTAAATGACGTTTAATATAGGCAAATCTTAGTAAATATTTTAAATTAAAAATTTTTGAACTTAGTATGATTAGACAACTAACAGTCACCTCTCGAGTGCAAAGGGATAATAGTTAAGGGTTGAAAATGGAATAAATGAAATTTTTGAAGCTATTGTTGGTGAACTAATAATTATTGATGTAGTTACTAAGAATAATAATTTTTCTCCTTTTTTGGAATATTACTATTTCAGATAATAAGATAATGCATATTTAGTATATAGATATTTAACAAAATATAATCCATGGCACGCAGAATACTTATCCTCTTTTTGATGCATAGACAAATTTTCAATTAAAAATGAAATTTTTTTCCAGTAAATTGAAAATGATCCGAAAGAAAGTCATTTGTTTCATCAATGAAATTAATATATAATTGTTCGAAAGTAATCTGCAGGTATAATTAAATATTTTATTTGAATTGCCTGTCCAGAATCGCGTTGAGAAGCAACAATGAAGCATTGAGAATCCAAAACCAATCACATTTACCCCACAACATTTCCCTCCGTTCAACACAATCCAGTCGCATCAAACACCCCACGTAAACTAATTTTCCCTTAATACTCCACCTGTTCCCCTCAAACACTCCAAATTCCCGAAACCCCCACAGACACGTTACTGCAGCAACCTCTTTCATCCCTCCCACCCTTCACTGGTCTCAATGAAAACCATCAGGTTGACCAAAAAATTCTTTACACGATTCACGTTATTTGTTTTGCTGGTTAGCCTAATGAATCTTAAAATAATTAAACGATTTATAAGAAGACGAAAGTACTTAGATATTTTAATAAATTTAATTTCTGTATGGCTGTATGTTGGCTATAATTTCTATTAACAAAAATTTTGAGACTATTTTCTGCTCTCATTGTACTCATATAAAAAACCTTAAATTTTTCATTCATTCAAAACTAACACTTCTATAAGAAATTTAGATAGAGATTTCTTCCACGCTATATATGTTATAATATGCAATTTGCTTCACTTTTACTCGATATCTACATTCTGTGACTTTTCGAACACTTAAATTTCTCACAGATGCATAAAAGTTCTCAAAGTATTGATTACCAATTAAAATTTTCTATAATTTGGTAGACCTTTGACTGAAAAACTCCTTAAAGCAACATACTTTTAGCAATTTATTCATTCCTTAAAATTGCTTTATTCACTTAGTTATTAATTACCGATTAAAATCTTTTTAAATTTATTAAACCTTTACCTAAAAAATTATCTGAAGCCGAACGCTTCTAACAACCTTTTCATTCCTTCAAATTTCTTTATTCGCTTAGTTATTAATTACCGATTAAAACCTTTTTAAATTCAGCAAACCTTTACCTAAAAAATTCTCTGCAGCAACATACTTCTAACAGTCTCTCTGTTCTTTCAAATTGCTATATTCACTTATTAATTACCAATTAAAATTTTTAAAAATTTAGTAAACTTTTACCTAAACAATTCTCTAAAGTAATATACTTCTAACAATCTCTCTATTCCATCAAATTGCTTCATTCACTTGGTTATTAATTATCAATTAAAATTTTTTAAAATTTAGTAAACCTTTACCTAAACAATTCTCTAAAATAATATACTTCTAACAATCTCTCTATTCCTACAAATTGCTTCATTCACTTGGTTATTAATTACCAATTAAAATTTTTTTAAATTTAGTAAACCTTTACCTAAACAATTCTCTAAAGTAATATACTTCTAACAATCTCTCTATTCCTTCAAATTCCTTCATTCACTTGGTTATTAATTATCAATTAAAATTTTTAAAAATTTATTAAACCTTTTTCTAAACAATTCTCTAAAGTAATATACTTCTAACAATCTCTCTATTCCATCAAATTCCTTCACTCACTCTCTACACTTCAGATCCACATAGTGGGACCACTGAAGTGGTCCCAAATACACAGTGGACAGTGTACACGAATTCCCGCCGGTTTTTCGCGCAAAAAAACGTAACCCTTTCAGCGATCACGAGGACACGCGGACAGGACGGTGCAACGCTAATCCCCGTGATCATCGATCCGCAACCCCTCGCAACGATCGGAAGACGCAGGAACGGGACCCGACCTTGGGCCCGGGCCCCTTCACCTGGCCCAATAAAGGAGAGGTAACCGTGCGTGCGGGAACACACGCGTGGCCTTCTGGGCCTCTCCCCGTACGTGTCATACGATCCGCGTTTGCGCACACCGGCTACGCGTTTATACACGCCAGCTTTATCGGCCGACGGCCTGCCTCCCCCCACTCCCTCCCCTTCCGGGCCCTATCTGCCGGGGACCATGGAATTCGCATGCGATCGCGCGTACGCGGTTACGCGTTTTCTTTCTTCCCTTTGAACCCACTCGATCATCTTTTGTCCGCTTCCATTTCCGCTTTCTTTTCGAACCTCGCACTCGGTTCGGTTCGGGCGTACCACGATGGCAGCTTTTAATTTGCATAACCATTTTATGTCTCGTATAACAGTGAGATTAGAATTTTTGTTTTGTGTGTCATATGAGTAACTTGTGCGTTGTAATGCAGAAACAGGTGTTTCATTAAATTTGGCGGAAAAGTTCGTAAATTTGTCAATATTTACATGAATAGGTAAATAGAAATTTGTATCGAATGTTAAATATTTGTATTAGGAAATGTTTTGTGGAATATTATCTATGTGTGTTCCTCTTTATTATTTATTGAGTACCAATTTATTTTACGGAACTATCTACGGTTTCTTGAGCATTTTTGTTTAAATAATGAATGAAATTTCTAATATCAAGTTGTATGAAATAAGTTCTATTGAAAATATTGATATTATTAGGATTGTTAGCTTTGACAAATAATTGCCTACATTCTTAATCGAGGTATCAGAGGTAGAAAACTTCTCTTTCTAACCACCAGCAAGCTCCTCTCAGAAACTCCTTTCCCTTTAATACCTTCTTACCCGCAACCCTTTCCACCCAATTCCATTTTCAATTCCTATTTCCTCAAACTTTCTTATCTCCCAAATTACCCGCCCTTGCGCCACCCGATTGCCCCTTTCCCGCCGAATATCCTGTTCCTCAAAACGATTCTTCATTTTCTCGCTTTTCATTTCACCATTCTTCGCCGCTGATACACCTTCCTCGCTTTTCACCCTCTCCTCATCACCCATTCTCTCTTTCACTCTCTCTCTCTTTTATTCTCTCTTTTATTATCTCTCTCATTCACTCACTCACTCTCTCCCTCTCTCTTATTCTCTCTCTCATTCACACACTCTCTCTCACTCTCTATCTCTCTCTTATTCTCTCTCTCATTCACTCACACTCTCTCTCACTCTCTATCTCTCTCTTATTCTCTCTCTTATTCAATCACACTCTCTCTCACCCTCTCTCCCTTTTACTCTCTCTCTCATTCACTTACACTCTCTCTCACTCTCTATCTCTCTCTTATTCTCTCTCATTCACTCACACTCTCTCACACTCTCTCACTCTTTCTCTCTCTTATTTTCTCTCTCTCTCTCTCTCTCTTATTTTCTTTCACTCACTCTCACTCTCTCTTTTATTCTCTCTTTCATTCACTCACACTCTCTCACACTCTCTCTCTCTCTCTTATTTTCTTTCACTCACTATCACTCTCTCTTATTCTCTCTCATTCACTCACACTCTCTCACACTCTCTCTCTCTTTCTCTCTCTTATTTTCTCTCTCTCTCTTATTTTCTCTCTCTCTCTTATTTTCTCTCACTTACTCTCTCTCTCTCTCCCTCTCTCTCACACTATCACTCTCTCTCTCCCTCTCTCTCACTATCACTCTCTCTCCGCCTCTCTCCCTCTCTCCTTTGCGTCCTGGGCCGCGTGCACGCATATATACACGTGGATATGGTAATTCACCGGCGTAGCCGGTGATATGTAAATAAGTTAGATTCGAGTTTTGTTGCGGGCCCGGGCTCGATGGGAACCGTGGGGCGTAGGAAACGAAAGGAACCAGCCAGCCATCCGGACAAAGAGAGAGAGGCAGGAATAAAGAGCGTTCGCGAAAGAGCGAGAGGGAGGGACGACGAAAAGAACGCGTAAGTGTAAGCGCCTTAGTAGCCGCACACACGATCCGGACGACCGGATCCAGATTTATTGGCCGTTCGGCGAACAGAGAGGAGAAAAGCTGGCCCGCTCGGTGTGAACGGAAGCCGGGGATTTTACGATCTTGATTCCGAATCAAACGGCGACCACGTTCTGATAATCTGCTCGGGGCTCGTCGAAGCGCGCGCTCTCTCTGTCGAAACTGACGCGCCCGAATCGGAATTTTTGTTTCACACATTTTTGTACTGATTCCGTGGATAATGTTGACTCCAGTTTGGGTGTGCTTGGAGGAAATTTGGACAAAACGGTATTTTTGTATTCATGCTGAGGTCAGTACTGGTGGATTCTGGATTTGTGGGGAATTTATGCAAGAAGGTGAAAGAATTGTAGGGGAAGTATGAAGAAGAATGAGGTTTCATTAGGATCAGATTGAAACTTAGGTACCATTTTTGTAGCAGTGTTCTTGAAGATATGAATTTTATAAAAATTTGAATTGGAATTTTATAATAATGAACCATAGTGTAATTGCACCAGTTTGGGTGTGTATTTGGAGGAAATTTGGACCAAAACGGTATTCCTGTATCAATGTTGAGGTCAGTGATGGTGGATTCTAGATTTGTAGGGAATTTATACAAGAAGGTAAAGGAATTGTAGGTGAAGTATGAAGGGTGAGGTTTCATTAGGGTCAGATTGAAACTTGGGTTGCGTTTTTGTAGTTGTGTTCTTGAAGATATGAATTTTATAAAAAATTTTGAATTGGAAATTTTATGAATAATGAACCATAGTGTAACTGCACTAGTTTGGTTGTGCTTGGAGAACATTTGGACAAAATGGTTATTTGTATGGATTTGTAGGGAATTTGTGCAACAAGATGAAGGAATGTAGGTGAAGTATGAAAGGTGAGGTTTTATTAGGTTCAGATTGAAACTTAGGTATCATTTTGTAGCTGTGTTCTTGAAGATATGAATTTTACAAAAATTTGAAGTAGAAGTTTCATGAATAATGAATCATAATGTGATTGCACTTGGTTGAATATAATTACAAGCACACTATCAATACTTGTGTTAGTATCACTATGTCTACCCAGTCTAAACTTTTATCAGCTTTATCAGGGATCTATCAAATATAATTTTGTAAGCTTTTCATCGTAGAAGTAATCAGTTATATATATCTAAAAATATTAATGATTCAGGTTTAGTTGAGTTAAAGTTAGCTGATTAAAAGCTAGCTTTATTTAACGAAAATTATCAGAACAATCTTTACATTAAAGTATACAGTATTTTTAATGCACATATAGTAATTTGTATGAAGAAATGGTTGTCTTGCCTCAAGAAAAAAACCTGAGCACTGTATAATAGTTGAACAAAATTAACAATTTTATCAATTTGTAAATTTTAACTTTCTATTTATTCATTAACGTTATCAATTCACTAGATGTAGTACAGCTTACCTATCCAATATATTCTTGTATAGTTGCGTTATGCATGTATCCTTACATAACGTTTTCCTTATTTCGATTTTTTACGCTACAAATGGTATTTACGTGGATTATTAAGTTTATGCATTATCAGTTCGTCTAGGAGTTGGAAATAATAAACTTTCACTTACGCGATATTGTGTAGCAGTATTTACACGAATTTAATTTTGCAAAAACCTCAACTTACAAAACTATTTCACTAGCATACAAAAACCGACATTAAATGATACCTATGTTCAGACTGCAATAATGATACAAAGCAAACAAGTACTAAAAATTGAAATAAAAAAGATCCCTTAATTTAAAAATTAAATTAACCCATTTTTAATTTTTTATTCTAGAGAAGGTTGCTGCATCTGAATTATTACAAATTTTTATTTTGTAAGTCCAAAGTACTCCCTTCTTTTCTACTATTAATAATTCATATAAAAAAAAAATACTTATCACTATAATAAAGAAAGGGTTTAAATTTTAGAATAGATATTAATTACTTAATTATATTGTTTTAAAAAAATGTACTATAATAAAGAAAGGGTTTAAATTTTAGAATAAATATTAACTACTTAATTATATTGTTTTAAGAAAATGCACTATAATAAAGAAAGGGTTTAAATTTTAAAATAGATGTTAACTACTTAATTATATTGTTTTAAGAAAATGCACTATAATAAAGAAAGGGTTTAAATTTTAAAATAGATATTAACTACTTATATATATTGTTTTAAGAAAATGCACTATAATAAAGAAAGGGTTTAAATTTTAGAATAGATATTAACTACTTAATTATATTGTTTTAAGGAAGTGTAAGTAGTCATTTGTTTCTTTTGAAAAATTCGTAAAATTTTTCTAGAATTCCCCAAATTCACACGTGTCCCCCATCGGTTGTTATCTCTCACCAGCACACAGGTTTGACGTTTTACAACGGCCTGATAGATCGTTTCTGCTGTTTTACGTTCGATTATCGCTACCGGAACAATCGCAATAGGGGGTCGGTCCCCCTCGACGCCCGGGCTTATGTTAATTCGTAATTACGCCCTGTTCCTTAACGAACGTGACCTCGATTCCTGCTAGGAACTGGTTACATGAAATTAGGAACAGCCATTTCAGAAATCTTCGAAAACAGAACTTCCAACATTTTATCCTGCTTTCGACGATTTTCTACAAATTAAAACAGTGAAAGGACCAATCATTATCTTCATCTTCATCAGCTTCAACAAAATTTTCTCTTTTTGACTGAGCATTGATTTAAAATCACTATAAAGCACTCTTTTGAATTCATCTTTTTTATTCTTTTATTATATGAAAATAACAATATAATAATTGCAATGAAAGAAAACACAAAGGATGCTTCTTCAGAACGCTTTAAAAAAAAAATTGAACAAAAGAATTTCAGATCCACACTACTAGATTGTTAATACATTTTTCGTCATCCATCGTAATATTTCGAAGAACGAGAAGTTATACGTACTTTGTATATTTACATTTAAACCACAAGAAAATATGAAAACACCAATTCTCCATAAAGTAATGATACCAACTTCTGCATGATACGTAACAACTACAAAGTACATATAGTAACGGACTAAAGTTTAAGATCAATGAGTCAAGGAAAGTAAATTAAATACTTTATAAGAAATAGTACGATAAACGAAATTCGTATTTTATGCTAATCAATAAATAATGTTTTATCGTAATAACAGTAGAAATATATATATATATATATATTATGTTTCAAAATTATGTTTCACATTGTGTTGTCGTCATAAACTTTTGTCCTCTATTGTAAATTAATTAATTAATAAGAAATAACAGTATAAATAAAATTAGTATTTTATGTTAAGCAAGAAATAGTGTTCAACCATAATATCAAATAAAAATGAATAGATAAATAATATTTGTGAACCATAAAATAATGTTTCACATTGTCCTGTCGTCATAAACTTCTGCCTTCTATTGTAAATTAATTAATTATTAAGAAATAACAGTATAAATAAAATTTGTATTCTATGTTAACCAATAAATAGTGTTCTACCATAATATCAAATAAAAATGAATAGATAAACAGTATTTGCGAATCATAAAATTATATTTCACATTGTCCTGTCGTCATAAACTTTCGCCCTCGATTGTAAATTAATTAATTAATAAGAAATAACAGTATAAATAAAATTAGTATTCTATATTAATCAATAAATAGTGTTCTACCATGATATCAAATAAGAATGAATAGTTAAACAGTATTCGCAAACCATAAAATTATGTCTTATATTGCCCTCTCGTCTTAAACTTTTGTCTGCTACTGTATTTCTTCCAACTTGCATACTTCCTTCTCTCCTTCCTTAATCTTGTTATTCCAATCTCAATAATTACACCTATGATTCCAAATAAGTAATAGCCACAAAACGTACATAAACGTAGTAACTATCATAACACGCGTATAAATGCATCAAAAACGAGAAAGAAATCGAGGAAAAGGAAAGCACGAAGAGATTTCGTCGGCGTTGCCTCAGAAAAGCGTTCCAGGTGCGCGCGGGACGAGGAGAAGTCGATTAAAATCTCGTTGTATCCCTCGCGGAGTAGATTTCCGTGAGTTGGGCGGCTGGATCGGGCCCGATCGGCAGATCGTTGGGCCCGATTGCGCGCGGGTGCGAGGTGGCAGCACCTGTCCGCTGGCGCGCCCTCGCGGGGCCCCGCGCGCAGAATTGGGCCGTGCCGCACGCACGCGTGCACACACACACGGATGCTCTCGCGTACGCCCGTCACGCGTCTCTGAACAATGGCATTAATAGGCCCTGGCGAGTTATTAATTGCCGGTGCCAGCCGGATATGACTGTCTATAGCGCCGTTCGCCGGCAGAACGTTCGCCTAATATCTCTGCTGTTTTCAACGGAGTCCGGTTTTTTTCGATAGACCTCGTAAATTCAACGAATGCCGTGGCAGGGGAGGACATTTAAATATCCTTGAACGGCTATCAGCGGATCTGCTTTAAGCGGCTCTTCGTTTCGGCTTGCAGGTATTGTACAATAATTACCCGGAACGGTTGTCCAAATTGTGGGCTCGACAAAATTTTTGTACCAGGTTCAACTTGTAACTGTAATTCTTTTAACGAGTATCTATCATTTTCTGTTTATTTTATATTTGTCGAAGTTTTGTGTTAACCCTTAACACGCCTACTTTTAAGTGTGAATATTGACTGGCAATTATAACTTATTCTCGTCATATTTTGAGTTACGAGTTTTTAAATGTCAGGCTTTAAATATTACAATGACATGTAAATAATATTAAAGTTATTCAAAGTAGTCTTTATTCGTTTCAGAAGTAATATAATTTTGATTACAATATTTATATTATTAATTATATTGGTGAGAGGCACTTTTGGAGTCATAAGGGTTGATACACGTTAGTGATTATGGTTTGAGTAAAAATAAATGTAATGGAAGAATGTAGATTTTGATCAGTTTCGTGAGTTACTTCGTATTTCTTATGGACTATCACTGAAACAAAGGCATCAGGTTTTTATTCCAATATTTGTATTAATTGGTGAGAGGCACATTGGAGCCATAAGAGTTGATACACGTTAGTGATTATGGTTTGAGTAAAAATAAATATAATGGAAGAATGTAGATTTTGATAAGTTTCGTGACTTATTTCGTATTTCTTATGGACTATTACTAAAACAAAAACATCAAGTTTTTTGTCCAGTGTTTCGATAATAAACGTAGATTTTTATAAAGAAAAATTACCAGGTGTATTAGAAAATCGTATTATTGATATATTCAGATATATAAAATTTTTAATGAAGAACTGGTTACCATTGGTTCCTCAATATGGTCTATTACCAATATATCAAAGTAATGTTACCATTATTTTAAACACGACAAAATCAACCCTTTCTCCTCATCTATCACGTTAGCTAATGAATAACACCGAAATATTTAAAACAAGATTAATTTGAAAAAGCCCAGTCTTGACATAACGATCTTTTTCTAAACTATGGATTGAAGCGACGATCATCAAAATACGTTTATGCTTTGTATACAGAGAAACAGAAGAGTGTCATCTACTCCAGAAACCCGACATTAACTGTCAACGAACCCAAAGAAAGCGTCTCCGTTCGAGCTCCTTTTATACAACTTTCCTTACAACTTATTCAAACACTGTTAGTCGCACAATTAGCGAACGAGCATACAGAAATTGTTAAATGGCCGGCGACCTTGGAGGCAGGCATTCACGCGAACGGGACAATTCAGCGGCCGGCAGGGTTAGTTTATAAGGCGATTTTCAAGAAACCAGTCCGTCTCGATCCCGTCCTCGCCGAAAGCCGGATCACAAAGAGCGTGTCCGAATAAAAACGATTTCGCGGATCTATTAAACGCTTTTAACATCACCTTCCATACGAACAGAGGGTCTGGTCACCGTGTCCTTGTCCCTCGTCCGGTCTCGCTGTTGGTCGCTGAATGCCCTCGGTCTCCTTTCGTCGAAGAATCGACTGGGACCAAGCGATCTTTATGGTCAATCTACGTGCGCGTAATTAAGAGCCGCCAGTGTCGGGGCTGATTAATAGAGGACGGTGCGAGATAATCGAAAGGAAGTAACGAACGAAGAGAGAGAGAGGTGAGAGAGGATGAGAGAGAGAGTAAAAGAAAGAAAGGGAGAGCGTGTGTGAGAGAGAGAGACAGAAAATTAGAGGGAAAGAGAAGGAGAGAGAGTTAAAGAAAGACATAGAGAGAGTGAGAGTGTGTGTGTGAGAGACATCGAGAGAGTGAGAGAGAGAGAGATAAAATTAGAGGGAGAGAGAAGTAAAGAAATACATAGAGGGAGTGAGAGTGCGTGTGTGAGACATAAAGAGAGAGAGAGAGAGAAAAAATGAGAGGCAGAGAGAGTTAAAGAAATATATAGAGGGAGTGAGAGTATATGTGTAAGAGAGACATAGAGAGAGAGAAAATTAGAGGGAGAAAGAGTGAGAGTGTGTATGTGAGAGAGACATAGAGAGAGAGAGTTAGAGTGAGAAAATTAGGAGAAAAAGTTAAAGAAAGACATAGAAAGAGTGAGGGTGTTTGTGTGAGAGAGACATAGAGGGAGAGAGAGAGAGTGAGAAAATTAAAGAGAGAGAGAGAGAATTAAAGAAATACATAGAGAGGGAGAGAGAGTTAAATAAAGACATAGAAAGAGTGAGGATGTTTGTGTGACAGAGGCACAGAGAGAGAGAGAGAGTTAAAGAAAAACATAAAGAGAGTGAGTGTCAATGTGTGTGTGTGAGAGAGAGAGAGAGAGAGCAACGCGAGATGCGATCAGGACAGGTACGCTCGTATTCACAGGAAATTGCGTCTGTTTGGCCACGGAAAATAATTATTCTTTTTTTTCGCCCGGCTTTTATTGAGCACGCGCACGACACGACGCGGGCCGCTGAAGTTTCACCACGTTTTGAGGGCTGCGATGATTGGGGGGAGCGAAAAAGGGGAACGATCGAGTGGACGATATCTGTGGACACGAGGAGGAGGGACGCAGCGATACAGGAAGCTAACAGGCTGATGTGGACACGAGGAGGAGGGACGCAGCGATACAGGAAGCTAACAGGCTGATCCACTCTGCTCAGCAGCAGGAAAGTGTGACGTTTCGTATGACGTCCAAATTGGTTTAATTATAATTTTGTACATTAAAAACTTGTTTTTTTATGCTTAGCTTAGTGGTTCTTGATGTTAGCTTGTACATGGATTTCCTAATGAGTTTTATTTGTTTGATATTTTCTTGAATGTGCGTTTTCCAGTTCAGTTTGTTATCTAGATGTATTTAACTGAACTAAGAAAAGTATTAAATGCCTAAAATGCACTTTGTTTTCTTCCATATTCAAAGATCTATGAAACTGACAAATATTAGCCAAAATCGTATCCAAATTTTCTTTCAAATATGCCTGAAGTTATTGTCTTTTACGATATGTACACATACTATTTGTTCTCAATTATTCTAATATATTTAGACTTGTCTTTATGCCACCTGAAAATTCCATCCTTTCAGAATCTCTCAGATTTTTCGGCGAAAAGCTTTTCTACCTGGTGTTTTATCTCGCCAAAGGAGTTGAAGTTTTCTCCATTAAGGGAATTTTGTAATGATCGAAAAAGGTACCATAAACAGCACATATCTCATTTGCCGTTTTTGTGGCATTTTAGTCTTTCCGGTGAAAGAAAAGTATTATATTAACTAAAATTGTATCTAAATTTTTTTCTAAATATACCTGAAGTATTGTATTTTCTGATATGTATACATACATATTATTTGTTCTTAATCATTCTAATATATTTATATCTGTCCTTATGCCACCTATCAAAAATTTCACGAACACGAACTTTCCGGACAACCCAATAGTTATCAACGTCTAGTTAACAATACGAATCACCATATTTATCTAAAATTCCCCATTTCCAAGCCAAAAATGTACCGACCCATTTAAAAAAATGTGATCTTCAAATGTCCGAAGTACCTCCATCTGCAAATAAATTGTTATCGTCACCGAATGGCACCCTTCGTACCGTGCGATTTTATTTCGACAAATATTTTTGGGAAAATTATAGTTTAGAAAATATCTGAGGAGCTAATAGTTATTGCCCCACCCTGTATTTAGACCTGTCCCTGTGCCACCGATCAAAAATCGCCACGAATTTTCCAGACAGCCCAATAGTTATCAACGTCTAGTTAACAATACGAATCACTGTATTTACCTAAAATTCCCCATTTCCAAGCCAAAAATGTACCGACCCATTTAAAAAAATGTGATCTTCAAATGTCCGAAGTATCTCCATCTGCAAATAAATTGTTATCGCCACCGAATGATCCCCTTCATATCGTGCGATTTTATTTCGACAAATATTTTTGGGAAACTTATAGCTTAGAAGACATCTGAGGAGCTAATAGTTATTGCCCCACCCTGTATTTAGACCTGTCCCTCTGCCACCGATCAAAAATCGCCACGAATTTTCCGGACAGCCCAATAGTTATCAACGTCTAGTTAACAATACGAATCACCATATTTACCTAAAATTCCCCATTTCCAAGCCAAAAATGTACCGACCCATTTAAAAAAATGTGATCTTCAAATGTCCGAAGTACCTCCATCTGCAAATAAATTGTTATCGTCACCGAATGGCACCCTTCGTACCGTGCGATTTTATTCCAACAAATATTTTTGTGAAACTATATATAAACTATATATATAGTTTAGAAGATGTTGGAGGAGCTAATAGTTATTGCCCCACCCTGTATTTAGACCTGCCCCTGTGCCACCGATCAAAAATCGCCACGAACTTTCCGGACAGCCCAATA
>JAOPTO010002342.1:105314-129757 GCA_033822845.1 Tetrapedia diversipes
TGATGGAAATAAAAGTGATTTTTATTTGATCTATGGTTTGTTTAAGGCGATCATGTTTGAGCACAGATAAATCAACAGTCTGCAGGGAAATCGGCTTCAAAGAAACGGAAAGAAGCGCGTTTCCTGTTAGAACATTTGTGACAAACTACAGACTGTCTTTTCTATTCATGCACTCTTAAGAGCGTATCCTAAAAGTGAAGAGGGCTCCTCGAGGTTTATGTCTTTGCCAAGGAGAGCCAATTTGTCAGGACTCTGGTACTACACGTAAGCTGAAAGTGAATTCAAGCAGAATACGTTCCCAATACTATAGCACTGTTTATCCTATAATATTACGAAAAATAGAAAGCTTCTTTATAACAATCTCCGCTCTTTAAAATCAGTTTATTGTTTTGCAAAAAAGATGGAGGTTAGTGTAGAATACTTTGCTAAAAATATTATTTAAATAATAACAGCAAAGATGTCACCATTATTTATAATTGTAATAGTATGGTGGTAAATATATTATTTGACTGATATTTCAATTGACATTATTGATAACAGAAAATAATTAGAAACTATAAATTATAAATTTATTCGTAATGGTAATAATATGGTGGTAAATATATTATTTGACTGATATTTGAATTGACATTATTAATGACCAAAAATAATTAGAAAATGTAATAACAATCAAGTTTTAGTAAATTAAATGATTAGTTTTCGAAATTATTGTTAAAAGAATAAAAAATATTTTCAATAAAAATAAAATGCATACTCAAATATGTTAATTTAGGTATATTCCGTAGTCAAGTGCATGGCTTCAACAACGATAGTGGTGCCCACTTCTTTTACGTCAAGTGTTATACATATGCTAATAATTAACATGCTGAAGAACACGTGTGTGCCACTTGTCATTGTATAACTTGCTCAGAGTATCCACTTTTAAAGCTAATCTAACCAATCCAGTAGCCATACAAACATTTTTAAGCTGTATTGAAACACAGCAAGTATTCGTCAAGACATAAACAAAAAAAAGTATTTCAAATTTGTTATATTTAATACTATGATAATAATAAATTAATAAATTAATTAGTAAGTAGTAATACTAATTAATTAGTAATATAAATTTTGTTGGGTCTTCTAAATTACAGCTCACCAACCCTAAAAAAGACCAAGAAAAGAAGACCTATGCAACTTGTTTACATTTTTATTCGGAAAATCTCAGTTAGAAGCAAACATTGTTGTTTTATACCAAAAAAAGAAATACCAATATTATGATTTAATATAATTTATAATTTTAATAGTATTTATTACATATTATTTTTTAATAACCTTGTTTGGTATTAAGACTTTCACCTTTACTAAGAAACACTGTTACTAAGAAAAATGCTTTATTTCTCTAACAATAAAATGGTTACCATCAGCCACTGCGAACCAATAAATGACTGCCGTATATATACGGCATCCGTCGTGAAAGGGTTAAAACGCAACAAAATTTCTGTGCAACATGGGTTTATTTATTCTCTAAAATCCTGGGCCTCAAACAGTTAAAAAAAGTCGAATTTCGCCACCGTAATAAAATAATTCGACGTTCGTTAGAGAAACGAGTCGAGTTTCGCGACATCTTGCGCAATGTTTCAGTAATATCGACCGGTGTGCCCCTTTTTATTTTCCTCTTCGCGCCGTTTCACCTATCGCGGCGGGCCCGGGCCCCTCGAGACCCCGATTCATTTGCACATCTCATTAACTTGGCCGTTTCAGCAGCGAGCCGGCGAGGTACCATGCCGACTATCATCCAGGCATCGGCTTCGACGTAGGAAGTGATTCACGGTTCACCGTGCATCATTTCACGCGGGCCCCGAGCCCGCCATCGCTACAGCGCGTGTGTATGCATGTTGCAGAGAGATGATAAAAATTTGATCAAGTCCCTAAGGTATACGATCAATTCACGGAAGATGTTAGAATAACAACTCTGTGGAGTGATTTGGCTGAAAAAAGTAAGTGATTTGATATTATAACCCAAACCTAACCTGAACTTGTTTCTTTTGTTAATTAATTTCAATAAGTAATTAGTGTTTTAATAATAATATAATATAATATAATTTATGTTATAATATAATTAGTGTTTTAATAATAATATAATATAATTTATATTGTAATATAATTAGTGTCTTAATAATAATATAATATAATTTATGTTATAATATAATTAGTGTTTTAATAATAACATAATTTAATTTATATTATAATATAATTAGTGTTTTAATAATAATATAATATAATTTAAATAATTAGTGTTTCAATGACTATTATTGTATTAACTACTGCACATTTAATAATGCTTAATTTACTAAATAAATACTTTTAATACCTAAACAATATTAATAACAACTCTGTGGGTTGATTTCACTGAAAAAGTAAGTGATTTGATATTGTAACCCAAACCTAATCTGAACCTATTTCTTTTGCTAATTAGCTTCAAATAAATAATTAATGTTTCAATGGCTATTGCTGTATTAACTATTTCACATTTAATAATGCATAATTTACTAAATAAATACTTTTAATACCTAAACAGTATTAATAACAACTCTGTGGGGTGATTTCCCTGAAGAAAGTAAGTGATTTGAAATTATATCCCGAATCTAATGTAAACCTATTACTTTTGTTAATTAGTTCCAAATAAATAATTTGTGCTTTAATGACTATTGTTGTATTAACAATTCCACATTTAATAATGCATGAATTACTAAATAAATACGTCTAATATCTAAATTATATTATTTCATCCTTTCATTAAAACAGTTAAGGGATTTCATCAAATCACTTACATTCTTCAGGGAATACACCCTTCAAAGTTGTTATTTTAACATCTTTCGTAAATTGATCATACAGCTTAGGGATTTGATTAAATCTCTATTTCCATCATTTCCCTGTGACATGCATATTGCTCGTACGCGGTTTCGTTTATGCAGTTTCGCAATTTTCCCGGCCATTTCGATGGGTTATTGTTCGTACGGGTTAACGGGTTTTTCGTTCGACCTTCTGTGTCACCGACTTTCATCCGCAAATTAAGCAAAAATAAAAAACTAAATTGTTTCCTGTCGCTTTTTTTTCCGGGCGACTCTAGGTCGCTACGCGAAACAGTGTCGCTTTGTTGGTGTTTGCAAATGTTTGGCGAACAGTGTGCGATTCGTTGTTCACAGCAACGTATACAAAGTTATGTCAAAGTAAGTGGTGAAACTTTGCTCACGGTGTTCGTATGGCGGTTATAAAGGGTTTGTAAATTTCAAAAACTATATTCATCCATGAATACGTACACTCACGTTCAAAAGTGTTCGAATGTATGTCATTAATAGACTAATCACGACATCTGTTAACTATAATATTTATTCACTTTAGTCACGTGGTCTTCTAATTAGTGTATTATTTTGGACGTTGTCCTGTTACCTTGCTCTCTTCTCGTTCCAACCACGTGCCGTGTACAGTATCATATTTGTAGTGTAAAGTTAATCATAATAAAACTAGTCAATAAAGAATAGAATTAAATTTCTAACAAAAAGTCTTAAAACACTCACTGTGTACATACAGTAGCGGACAAAAGTTTGAAACCACAGGGCCAGTGAAATTAGACTAATTTATAAGCAAAGCATGATAAATAGAATTTGCATTCTATGGTAATCAATAAATAGTGCTCTATCATAATGACAGTAAAAATGAATGTACAAACAATATTTGCAGACTATAAAACTTTTGTCCACTACTGTAAGTTTAAAGCAAATGGAGGGCATATATAAAGCATAATAATATGGTTCGTAAATATTGTTTACAAATAAATTTTTATCGTTACTAAGGTAGAGTATTATTTATCGATTAACAAAAAATACAAAATTTGTTTATTGAGCTATTTTTTATAAGTCAATTAATTTAATTTCTGCTAATCCTCCGATCTTAAACTTTTGTCCACTACTGTATTTCCTTCAGATGAAAGATACAATGTGCAACAAAAGAAAATTCACTGTCATAATGTTATGAATAATTTTTTAATTCATAACATCTATAATTTTGTTTATACATACATTTTTATCGTTATTAAGATAAAATATTATTTATAGATTAATAAAGAATACAAAATTTGTTTATTGAGCTATTTTTCATAAATAAATTAATTTAATTTTCTCTATTTTTGTAGTTTTAAACTTTTGTCCGCTACTATACTTCCTTCAGATGAAAAATACCGTGTGCAACAAAGAAAATTCACTGTATTAATGTTATGAAAATTTTTTAAATTCATAATACCCATAATTTTTGGCAAAGAATAAAAGTTCTGAGTATGAGTGTATCTAGATGACGGGTGAAAGGTCGAAAAAACGGATCGTGGCCGACGAAACAGAGGGCTAACGAATTCGACGAACCTATAAAAGGAGAGATCGTTGGAAATGAATTTTTATGGTGTACAACATGAAACGCGTTGTAAATGTCTGTTCCTAAAATGGACGCCGGGTTGATAGATCATTATCAGACGGGTGTTCGTGAAATTTAATTCAGTTTACTTTGTTCGAACTCTTCCCGTGCAGCTTTGCGAACTGTAACTCCACTTGATTTATTTTCCCGTGCTTTCCTGTGGCGCGCAAAAAATTTCTGATAACCGGCCGGCTATTAAAATTCCGCTTACGTGGGTTACCGTTACGCTTGTTTAAAATTTTCCCATCAAATCGTGTACATCCTATCGTACGAATAAGTGTCAGGATCTGAAATTATTTTCATCTATCGATCCTGTGAAGAATGTAGCTTGCTAGAGCAATTATTTTGTTTATTTATTAATTTTCTACTAATGGCAACAATTTTCATTAATAATGACAATTTAACGATTTTAACAATTTAAGTTTCTTTTTTTTAATATTTGTGTATTGTAGATAAAGTTTCCTTATTTCAAAGAAATTGTAATTAATGACAGTACACTGAATTCTAATTAGTAGAATATATTTATGCTGACGCGAACGTTTATTAAATAAACGAAGAATCACGGGTAGGGGGTGACTTCAAATTATATAAATTAGGTGTTCTCTAATAGGTTCATATAAACGAAGTCCTACATCTATTTACCGGAATTAAAACATAATTTTTGGTTTTCTGTGTAAAAATAAGAAAAAGTATCAACAATTAATTGAAATGGAATAGATAAAAATTCCATCATCTGACGCACTTCAATTCTTTTCCACATAGACACTTAAGTTTTATAATGTTTTGGAAAAAAGATTCGAATCTTTTTAATAGATACCCACTGTGGTGCAAAAATTACAAATAAAACTTTATTTCTATAGCGTGAACACAAAGCCCTTTAGACCTCTACGACCTCAATTAAGCATTAATGCCATAATTACAGACAGTTAGGGTATACCTACATGTAACGAAGAAATCAAATTGAGAAGTATATTAAAAGAAAATACCTAGAGTGAGGGAAACAAATCGTAATGATTACAATAAAAGTCATAGTAAATTTCCAAAGTTGTAGGGATCACTGTATAAATATAAATATCACTGTATGATTATAAATATCAGTATATGATTATAAATATTGCTATATGATTATAAATATCAGTATATAAATATGAATTTCAGTATATAACTATAAATATCAGTATAAAAATATAAATTTCACTATATGACTATAAATATCAGTATATAAATATAAATTTCACTATATAAATATAAATATAAATATCAGTATATAAATATAAATTTCACTATATAAATATAAATATAAATATCAGTATATAAATATAAATTTCACTATATAACTATAAATATACATATCAGTATATAAATATAAATTTTACTATATAACTATAAATATAAATATCAGTAAAAAATATAAATTTCACTATATAACTATAAATATACATATCAGTATATAAATATAAATTTCACTATGTAACTATAAATATACATATCAGTATATAAATATAAATTTCTCTATGTAACTATAAATATAAATATCAGTATATAAATATAAATTTCACTATATAACTACAAATATACATATCAGTATATAAATATTAATTTCACTATATAACTATAAATATCAGTATAAAATATAAATTTCACTATATGATTATAAATATCAGTAAAAAAATATGAATTTCACTATATAACTATAAATATCACTATATAATTATAAATATCACTATGTCACTATGTAATAAACTTACCAGGTTTCTACGAAAAATTACTAATTACCGACAATCATGTCGTTAAGGGTTATTAATTAACCATCGAACGCCATTCCACGCACATTACATTTTCTTTCACCGTCAACCATACTCGCAGAGGACACCAGTACACCGGGTTTTCGTTATCGTTTTCCTGCACGTTTCCCCCTATCTGGTTCCTCTCCGCTCAAGTATTCCAAGTACATACGTCGGCCGGCGCTACGGGACGTCCGCGACGCTAGAGCGACGCCAGGAGCCGGCGTCGTGGCGCGGGCTCGGTAAAAGGAGCTGGTGACAATCGAGTCAACAACCTGCGGCCGTTCCGGTCGCTGAACGAGCGATATTTTCGAGAGGAAGCGGCGCCATTCGGCTTCGCGGAAAGGATCAAACCAGCCGTTACTAACGGCGCCGGCGTCGATACGTCACGCGACCAGGACCATCGTGTGTTCCCTCTTAATCGAGGAAGCCCGATCGCTATCTTCACGCTTCATATGCGTTAATTGGGCGTTGCCGGTGCGACTGAATTAATTTGCGATCGCCAGAGCTAATGAGACGACGACGGGGTTCCTTCGATGGGGAGGGAGCGCGCGCGGGAATCGCCGCAGCTCAAGGATCCTCGCCACCCTTTCCCCTTTTTCAGCTCCAACTCCTCTGCTGTACGGCGCTGTAATTTTTTTGCACACGCTATCTAGCGTATCTGACATGTATGCGCCATTGGCGCGAGAATTATAAGTATAAGTATTTTTATGAAAAGCAATTTCTGTTATGGTATAGTATCGCAAGGAGGTAGGAATTATGGCTTTTGTGATGTGAAACTGAGAAATTTAGCCTTGGATATTGAATAATGCACCAATCTACATTACATGACACTGTACGTTAACTTTTATTTAAATTTTATTTTTATTTTTATTTTTACTTTTTAATTATTGTTTAAGTTTTCTTTTTTTATTTTAAATTAGACTTTTAGGGACAGTATACTGCGATTTACGATACAGAAGTGACTCGATAAGGTAAATTCTGCACGCACACATTCACACATACACTTATTTACGTCACTTACGTAAATGATATGTATCTAAAAGTAAAAATGTTGCAGTTATGCTCTTCTGCTCTAACACCTGGTTTAATTATATTTTTGATTTTAATAATGTTGCAGTTTTCTTTATATTTTATATCAGAAGAAGTTGAACTAGTAAAATATTAGTAAGTATATGGCAAAGTTGAGGAACTTGTTAAGATTTCTATAAAGAACAGAAATGTAGTGATTAAGAATGTAAATTTTTGAGTAGTTATATTTACTATAGAAGTAAAGAAAACATTATTTTACATTTACTAATATTTTTCTAAAATTCTGAAGCAGCTATTCTGATTACATTCTAGCTTCCCCTTTAGTAATACCTATCGAGAAATAGCAATTGATGGAAGTAACGAAATAAGTAGTCATTGAAATCAAATATCAGCTTTTCTGAATATGTCCTAGCTTTCCTTTTAATAGTACCTATCGAGAAATAGCAATTAATGGAAATAACGAAAGAAAAAGTCAATGAAATATAAAAATATTCTAGCCTTCCTTTTAGTAATACCTATTGAGAAATAGCAATTAATGGAAATAACGAAAAAAGAAGTCAATGAAATCAAAAAATATTCTAGCTTTCCTTTTAGTAATACTTATTGAGAAATAGCAATCAATGGAAATAATGAAAGAAGTAGTCAATGAAATCAAAAAATATTCTAGCTTTCCTTTTAGTAATACTTATTGAGAAATAGCAATTAATGGAAATAATGAAAGAAGTAATCAATGAAATCAAAAAATATTCTAGCCTTCCTTTTAGTAATACCTATTGAGAAATAACAATTAATGGAAATAACGAAAAAAGAAGTCAATGAAATCAAAAAATATTCTAGCCTTCCTTTTAGTAATACCTATTGAGAAATAGGAATCAATGGAAGTAACAAAAGAAGGAATCAATTAAATCAAATAGTAGCTTTTCTGATTATATTCTAGTTTCCCTTTTAATATTACCTATCGAAAAATAACAATTAATGGAAGTAACAAAAGAAGGAGTCAATGAAATTAAATAGTAGCTTTTCCGATTATATTTTAGCTTGCCTTTTAGTAATACCAATTAAGAAATAGCAATTAATGGAAGTAACGAAATAAGTAGTCATTGAAATCAAATATTAGCTCCTTTAATTATATTCTAGCTTTCCTTTTAGTAATACCTATTAAGAAATAGCAATTAATGGAAGTAATAAAAGAAGTAGTCATTAAAATCAAATATTAGCTCTCTTGATTATATTCTAGCTTTCCTTTTAGTAATACCTATCGAAAAATAACAATTAATGGAAGTAACAAAAGAAGGAGTCAATGAAATCAAATATAAGCTTTTCTGATTACATTCTAACTTCCCTTTTAGTAGTACTTATTGAGAAATAGCAATTAAATAGTCATTGAAATCGAATGACATTTAACTCTAAAGATGGGTGTCTCGAAAGCATGAACAGAAAGTGTGTATTATTAGAAGAAGAGCAAGAACGAATTGCATGCAAATTTATGGGTCCCACGAGGCCGGGCTGAAATTATTAATTCCGTAGGGAAGGAAAATTGAACGGTGGGCAGTAACTTATCGTGAAGTTTTCTTTCGTTCCCGGAGTTCCCAGGCGTGTGCACCTGCAACGGCTCGATAGGCGATCGCTTAAAAGTCAGAGGCGCGTAACACGAAAAGCGCACGAGTACCGGAAATAGATATCTGCCTGGTGGCACGGGCACAATGGAGACGACGTATTGGCAGCCGAACGTTGAACAATGGCCACAATGCCACAAGAAAGAGGGGGCCGTGCCTCAGAAACCTGACGTGCCTCGGTGCACCGTAACTGTCTACGAGAACGACGACGACTTCTGCGACTTTTGCCGTTTGCGCATCGCGATAAGAACCTTACTTCTCATCAGACCCGAGGGAATTTTAATTGAAACGAAAATAAACTGTCGACGATAACTTTTACCTAGCACCTTTATTCTAATTAGCCATTTTTGTACTCTATTGTGTATTATTATTAGGTAGGCCAGAAAGTACGTGCCGATTTTTGATAGGTGACATAAGGACAGGTATAAATATATTAGAATAATTGAGAACAAATAATATGTGTACATATCGTTAAAGACAATGCTTCAGGCATATTTGAAACAAAATTTGAATACGATACATTAATTTTTGTCTGTTTTATATGCCTTTGAATATGGAAGAAAACGAAATGCATTTTAGGCATTTAATATTCTAAGAAATTTTGTATTCTTTTAATAATAGATCTAATAAAATAAAAAATCATTTCAGAAAATAAATAGTCAAATATTAAAATAATTCATTTGTCTGCTTAACAAAAATTATGAGCTTCAAAAGTATTTTCTTGCCAGACATTACTTATTAACTTCTAACAATTATGGCTTCCACATTTTTAAATCATAGTCAATGACAAAATAATTCTTTTTGCACAATTGAAAACATTAGATGAAAACAAGGATAGAATTGTATATGGAATAAAAAATTGTTAAGAAATTAAAGGGTCAAAGAAAATAAATGGTCAAATATTAAAATAATTCATTTGTCTGCTTAACAAAATTTGTTTTGAGCTTCAAAAGTAATTTCTTGACAGATATTACTAAACAAACTCTAGCAATTATAAGTTCCATATTTTTAAATCATGGTCAATAATAAAACAATTTTCTTTGCACAGTTGAAAACATTAGATGAAAACAACAAGGATAGTATTGTACACAAAATAAAAAATTATTAAGAAATTAAAGGGTTACTTCTTTCAAAACACAATATCAAACAATTGATACTTTGATACTTATTCAAATTCCTTTGCAGAATATTTTTATGAAGGATCAGTATTTTACTTGCACGTTTCTATGTAGCTACCTCGTGCGCTACGCGTAGAACTGCAAGTCGCGACAACGCGTGTCCGAAATCGGTATTTTCGGAGGGAAAAAAATTGGAGAAAAAAGGAATTTCCCAGCCAGGCGTCGACGCATCTAATTAATACTTGGTGAACGGGTCGGGACATTAATTATTCAGGACGATGATGTCAAGTAGCACACGTATCTGAGTAATAAAGCATGAAGTAATCATATCCTTACCGCGAGGATAATGATGAAACATGGTAATTGGGCGGCGTGCCATCAAATTTGCACAGTTTGAAGGTCTACGGGAGAACAGAAAATTGAACATTTTACGGGTTGCTCGCTCCGCATTAAAAAACTGCATCATGTGCTCGATCTCGACGGATGGGTATAATTATATGCAAATCGGCCAATTAGTTGTGCCTGACATATTTGCGGTACTTGTTAATTTCACTCTCGCTGCGCAACAAATTGCAAAGATTACGACTTTGTATACATCACCAAGTGCGCTCGTTTAGTTTGGCTATTATCTTTATCGATTGTGCTCTTGTTATTGCTCGACACTCGGTACAATATGCCTACTGTTTCGCTCCCGTTAACGTTTGATAACCAAGTTTTTCTCTCGTAATCTGATGAATCGTCGAAAAATGTCTGGTTGCGAGTTTCGCTTTTCATAACGATTCTGTTCGAATTCAATGCGAACCAGTTATCAATTTATATCGTATTACGTATAATAATAATAATAATCACTAGTAATAATTAGTAGCAAAAGTTATAATAACTGTCAGTAATGTCTTATGGTAACAAAAATAATAATAACAAATAATATTGGTACATATAATGTAATTGGTAATTATAATTGTAATAAAATATAATATAATAATGTTTCAATCCTGAAAATCAATAATAATAATAATCACTAGTAATAATTAATAGCAAAAGTTATAATAACTGTTAGTAATATTTTATGGTAACAGAAGTAATAATAACTAATAATATTGGTAGTTATAATATAATTGGTAATTATAATTATAATATAATATAATGTATTAATGTTTGAATTTTGAAAATCAATAATAATTTATATCAAATAATATTCCAATTTTTAACCTCCAAAATTATTAATATGTATCATACAATAAATGGTACCTAATACGAACACAATAACTTAACGCAAGAATATTCCTAGAATTGTAGCAGATACCTAATAATTAATTATTAACATTAATACAAGATATTAATACTTCGACGGTGAAATCACAGAAATAAACTACGGGATCTGATCGAGAAGCATTTCATTAGAAAACATGGCCGTACAATGCCTACTTACTTTTCCCACCCCCGCCGCGGGAACCGGCTGAAAGCGGAAAAAACCGCATCAAAAGGGCGTGCATTCCAATACACCGAATCCGTCCCGAAATTCGCAAGTCCGAGACAACGGGCGGGTCGCTCAAACGTTGGTCGACTGCGAAGCCAACCCTTAAATCCCACCCCGTCTCATTCCAATCGTTGCCTTCCTTCCTCGAGCGAAAGACGAGAGAGCGGAGCTGGAAAAACGGGAGCTGGAGTGATACCAGGAAATGCAGGGGGAAGAGAGAAACTGAGAGAGATGGAGAGAAAGAGAGTGTAAGAGAGAGAGTCAGAGAAATAGAGTGTAGGAGAGAAAGTGAGAGAAAGAGAGTATAAGGAAGAGAGTGATTGAGTGAGAGAAAGAGAAACACAGAGAGAGAGAGAGAGAGAGTGAGTGAGTGAGAGAAAAAGAAACAGAGAGAGAGAGAGAGTGAGGGAGTGAGAGAAAAAGAAACAGAGAGAGGGGGGGAGGTTAGGGGGAGGGGGAGAGAATGAGGGTGAGAGAGTGAATGAGAGAGAAAGAATGAGAGTGAGTAAGTGAAAGAAAGAAAGAAAGATGGAGAGAGGGAGGGGGGAGAGGGAGAGAGAGAATGAGAGTGAGTGAGTGAGTGAGAGTGAGACTGAGGGAGTGAGAGAGAGAGAAAAGGAGAAGCATAGAGAAAGAGAGGAGAGAGGGAGTGAGACTGAGTAAATGAGAAAGAGAGAGTGAGAGCGTGAAAGAGAGAAACAGAGAGAGAGGGGGGAGAGAGAGAGACAAATTCAGGCCGAGCAAGCCGGCCGGCTCTTCGAAACCAATATCGCAATGTTCTCCGCAGAAAGTTCGTCCGGTAATGCCATACAATATCTACTCCAGCTTCCATTACTCCGGTCTGGCCCCCCTCCCGCCGCTCGATAGGCTTCCCCTTCCCGTTACCGGGAATCCCGAGTGGAGTACCGGTCCACCTCCACCCATTGCTTGCCTCTGGACTCTCTGCTGGACGTTTCTGAACGAAACGGGGGGGTCGGGGAGCAAGGAGAAACGGCCGAGGAGGCGGCTGTCGGTTTCCTTTTCTCTCGATGCTCCCTCCCCCTCTGTCCTCGGCTCCGCGTTCCTCGATTAGGGCCACCCCGTGTGCTTTTTGGGAAAAAAAATGTTTTGACGAGAGGCTCTCGCCACCGGATATTGGACTATTTTGGGGTGGGTCGGTTTCGAGGAAACTTCCCTGTCATGTGGAACTGTACAGCGGCGAGGGGAAAGTGATTAACCCTCGCTAAGCCGCGGGGGCGGGGGTGAGTTGTGTCCGCTACGTTGTTAGTTCGAGAACAGGGAAATGATAATAAGCGATACATTGATTGAGAAGCAGTATTCTGAATCCTTTATTCTGAAATCTTGAAACTAATCGTTTTACATAATATGCAATAATTGAAACACAACGTTTTTAGGATGGCACAGACTTTTGTTCGGTATACACAAGATATTCCTCAACTTTTAATTCATGATAGGGTTAGCATCTTCCATACCTCTCCAACAGTTGTTAACACATTGCGTACTGCGTTCTGCTCATCAAAAAACTGAATACTGTGTTTAAAACTTTATTTCAAAGAAAGTTTATTCAAAACAATGCCTTTGTACTCGAGAGGTGACTGTCATCAATTGATAGTTTCGCAAATTTTCAATCAATTTTCAATCAATCAATCAATGTTCAATTTTCAATTAGATAGTTTGTTTATTAGTCAGACTCAGAGGTCAAATAATCATATTTGGAAATTTTAGTATACCACTTAAGTAAAGTAAATGAAGTTTAATATATAATTAAGACTTTGCACTCGAAAGGTGACTGTCAGTCGTCTAACAATATTAACCCTTTGCTTTCGACTGTTAGTCGCCAAGTGATAACTTTACAAATTTGCAATCTTCAGTTAGTTTGTTTATTAGTCAGGCCCAGAGGTTAAACAGTCACATATGTAAATTTTAGTATACTATTTAACTAAACTAAATTAAGTTTAACCCTTTGAGTGCGGAATACTCGCGAACTGTGGCCAGCACTGACGATCGCTGTGGACGGAATACTTTATCGTTAGACTCTCGTCTGTCGTCTAAAAAAAATCTTATTAAATTATAGTAATTCTTTCGCACGAGATTAAATGATTCAAGAGCGTTATTTTTTAGTATTAATTCTTTATTATAAACATTGAAATTCATATTTATCTCACACACGCATAATGGCATTACTTATGCGTAGTTGTCCGAAAAAATTGACCAACGCATATATGTGTCCTTAATCGTTTGCGTACCAAAGGGTTTTCAAAAAACACGATCGAAAAACGCCAAGGAGCGCGATCGCGCTCTTTCGATCATCTGTTGAAAAAAGCCGAAGAGCGCGATGGCGCTCCTTTGATTATGTGCCGAAATATTGTTTGTCCTTTAAATTTTTCATATTTTTAATTTGTAACTTATTATTTTATGAAATACTATTATATATATATTCTTATACTAGGTGATGGCGATGCGACGTACATGCATCTAAAAGTTTGAGCGCATTTTGGCAAATTGTAAGCGCGCTGTCAATTGTCTGTATCGGTCAAATGCACTGGGTTTTCTCGACAGGAAATCGGAAGAGCGCGAAAGCGGCTCGTGGTACGCAAACGGTTAGTCCATGCCGGACACTTACAGAAAACGCATATATGAGTCCTTGTGAGGGTGATTGCTGGTTTATTGACGTGTGTATGTTGGTTTGTGTGAAAGAGATTCTAGAATGAACGGTCAAGAAATTAGAATGAGAAGCAATGTATGGAAAAACAAGAAGGATGAAAATATGAGTGAATGGAGTAGAGAATGAAAAAAGTTAAATGAGGATCGTGAGTGTACACCTTTTGTTTATTGATTGATTGATAATAGGATGTGCGAATGGGATCGGAGAATTATTACACCAAATAAATACATTTATATATTGTTAACATTGTCGTTTTCCTCAACAGTCCTTAGTCCACACCGATAGCTTTCGCCAGACGCATATATGCGTCCATAGAGCTCAAAGGGTTAACCCTTTCGTTACGACGATTCGGTCCGTCGTAGTGCCACTCCTGACGGAAACTCTCCGCTGAAAGTATACACATTACGCGTGGGCAGTGTATTTTAGAAGAAAACGGATCTCTCTTTAAAAGAATATACTTGTAATTTCTACATAAAAGATATAAACTTATTTAATCGGTACAAAAAAGTTCTCATCAATAATTAAAAATAGTGAAAGAATAATGTATGACAATGATACAAAATCACATCGTGCATGCAGGATATATCCGGCGTTCGGAGCGAAAGGGTTAAAGGCGATTCAATTACGTTGCATCTATGAAATTCTAATCGAAATTTTAAAAACGGTCATTTGACCGGTTGTGGTAGGAATAGTGTTAATAACACGCGCGTCTTATACCGAACAACAACAGCTCGTGACAAAAATCGTTTTTATAATTGCGCATCGTCGCTCGCTCACGATCTTCTGCCCTCCGCCCAGGCAGTGCCGCCCCACGAAATAATTTCGCCACTAAACCTTCATAATATTAACCCTTAGCGCTCCGTTGGCTCCGTTGCGGAGACATTGTGTATTTAAAACGATTACATACCAGATGCTTTATCATTCAGTTATTTTCCGACCTATTTTTATAATTAAACACATAAAAGAATGTTATGTCAAGGATGTAAAGCTGAGCAATGGTAGAGACGTATTTTTTTTACGAAGAAATCAGAATTTTCTGAAAAAGTGACTGTCACGTATGAAGAAAAGAATTGCACGGAGCGCTAAGGGTTAAATCCTAATTAGTATAAATAAAACTTAATAAATCCATGGGTAATTTCTGGCTCCTACATTACTATCGGTAGAGTCGTCGTGAAAAATATTACTATCGGTAGAAGTTGTGAGGGTGATTGCTAATTTATTGACGTGTGTATGTTTGTTTGTGTGAAAGAGATTCTAGAATGAACGGTCAAGAAATTAGAATAAGAAGCAATGTATGGAAAAACAAGAAGGATGAAAATATGAGTGAATGGAGTAGAGAATGAAAAAAGTTAAATGAGGATCGTGAGTGTATACTTTTTGTTTGAGAGATTGATTGAGAATAGGACGTGTGAATGGGATCAGAAAATTGTTACATCAAATAAATAAGTTTATATATTTTTTAACATTGTCCTTTTCCTCAACAGAAGTTATCGTGGAAAATATTACTACGTGTAGAGTAATCGTGAAAATATTACTATGTGTAGAGTAATCGTGAAAATATTACTATGTGTAGAGTAATCGTGAAAATATTACTATGTGTAGAGTAATCGTGAAAATATTACTATTGGTGGGCTGACATGCAGTGATTATTTCGCTGTTTGTCGTTTTCCGACGTCACAAGCTGGATAGCGCGAGCTGATCACTCGCTGTAGAACCAAGCCGGTTCGAGCGGCGGGTATATCCCCGCGGATCGTGGCGAGCGGGAGGAGGACAAGGCGATTTAACACGATTGGCCGTTGGAAATAAACTGGCAACACGCGCATTGGTTCCATCGGTTCCATTGGCTATCGGGGCTCCTCGCGCTTCCGTCGGCCTCCCGCTTCCACCGACGCGCTCCCCCGCGGCCTCGTCGCGCTCCTTCTTTCTTTTTTTTTTTCTCTCGTTCCACTCCACCTCTGCTTGACCGGTGCCGGTGCGTCGATCCGCTCGGCCCCGGTGGCCTCGATCACCCGTCATCGCGTTCAGACCAACCGCTTCTGCGAACGCCACGCACCGGGTACTACGAGCGGGTCTGATTGGCCAAAGCCGAGCTGGACGCGCACGAGCGTCAAATCGACGAACGTTTTATCTGTGGAACTTCGATTTTGATGAAAAATGGGACCGAAAATCAACAGGTTGAACTTGGTATTGGTCCCCGGGTGATTGACAATGGACTTTTCGTTTGGACAACGTTGGTCCGTTATTGCAAGTGTTGATGATTTTAACCCTCTATGGACCGAATTTTTATTTTAAATATAAGAAAATTGATGGAACAAAAAATGAATAATTATAATTCTATATATCCAAATGAAAAAAAAGTTTTCCAGTTTAAACAATTTCACATTATCAAACATTATAGAATTAATGTGTATACGTTAGCTCATGAAGAAAACTAAAATTATTTGTTAAAACGTCAATAAATTAGCATGTGACCTGAAAGTTACACGGGCCCATAGAGGGTTAACACATTGACAGCCGACCCCGCGAAAACGCGGGTTTCTAAGTCTGTCGTTTGAGTAGCTGCTCCACGATGATGTGGATCTTTTTTAACGTTAAACTGTACATGACGAATATGCAAATAAAATGCACTATTTCACGAAAATATATATAATGTTTTAAATATTTTTTTTTGGCTATTCAGTGATCAGAAACAAACGAATAAGGCCGGCGCTCAGGCTTTAACCCCTTGACTACGGCAGACTTTGATATGTACTGGTCGTACCATACGGCAGGGATTGAGTTACGATGTGCGCCGAGAACGGCGAATTTTTGGTGTCAGAAAGCCAAACTGTGTGAAGCGCCTATAGGCGCTCTCAGTGTCAGAAAGTCAAACTGTGTCGAGCGCCTATAGGCGCTCTCAGTATCACAAACGCAAAATTTCTAAGCGCCTAAAGTCGCCCACAGTAGTCAAGGGGTTAAATGTCTCAGGTCGCCGGCTGCCAATGTGTTAAGGTGGAGTAAATGTAACAGTGGGTTTTATTTTTTGCAGTGATTTAATTTTATGCATGGCGACAGACTTAGCACATTAACCAGTTAAGTGTGTTTGACGACTTAAGGAGATACGGCAAAATTTTGTGTCACGACGACTATATCCGTCATGCATAAAATTTTGACAATTTGATGTTTAAATTGTAATTTTGGCGAAAACTAAATTATATTCGTAATGTTCAATATGTTTAAAATGTTTAAAGGTCAACGCGAAATAAAAAAAAACAAATGAAAATTATAAATAATTTGAGTTGGATTTATAACTATTGTCTGATTATCGCCTGATTATCGCGACACATACTGGAGGATGCTTTGTAAAGAGGTCGCCACGCTTAACTGGTTAACCCTTTCGCTACGAGCGGTGACTATAGTCACCCAACGACTGATGCTCGCTACGTACGAGCGGTGACTATAGTCACCCCATGAAATTTTGTGGACAGAGTATTATTGCATTATGCGATAATTTTTTAACCCTTTCCTTTCTACGGCTGACTATAGTTACGCTCTGCGTAAGATTCCACGGTATTGAACGTACGACGGATAATTACAATTGTTCCATAAGTACACACTTTTGCCATGGCAGCTTGTTCAGCGGGAATTGCTTGCCGAAAAATCCTCCCGTAGCGAAAGGGTTAAGGACCGCAAAGAAATCGGTAAGACATACGCCTGTACGATCTAAAATCATCATAACTTTGTTATTTATGAAGCAACTCGTGAACGGTCCTTAACCCCTTGACGTACTTTGACGAGTCTGACTCGTCATGACAATATTGGACCAAACATGAGTGTCACGAGTCAGACTCGTGGATTCAAATGCGAGTCAAACGTGAAAATTACGAATTTAACACGTAGAATAAAGAATTGGGCCAAATATACTGAAAATTGTTTGATGATAGAGGTAACGATTGAAATATTTGATTTTTTTTCTACCGGTTGGGCCTGGATTTCATCGAGTTAAATGGTATGGCAAGGGGTTAATGTGTTAAGTCGCCGATTCAGTAGAAAAACACATGAAGACGAGATATCTTCGCCTTTCGAGCACAAAGGGTTAAAAATCAAATTTGACTTTATAGGGGAAGGTTAGTATTATATGATGCTATTTACAAAAATATTGGACAAATGTTACTATCTATGGAATATCAATGTAAATATAAGGAAAATCCGTAATTTCTATCCATTTATCTCACATAAACTTAACACTAGAACTACCTGACCAGTCAAAATGACCAATTGGTGATTACTTATAGCTACCTTACAAATTCACAGTGGTGAAACTTCTAAAATTTACTATGATTTTCTACAAAAGGTACAAACAAAGATTTGTTTTGTATGTATTCGGTATTTTTTTTTTTAAACTTTCAATTTGATTTCTTCCATGCAAATAAGTACACTTTTATTGTCGGTAGTTCTAGTGTTAATGCGACAGGTTACTTTTGGGATCAGATTTGAATTGAACACGTGAAAACGTATGATAAATCTTTGCCATCCCAAACAGAATCAATGCACACGGGCATGTATCAATTTTTGACTGCTACGAGCTCGCCTAATCTTCGCGGGTGAAAAAGTGGCAATCAGATGAGTATAAGGCATCTAAACAGTATGATGAGGTTACTCACGTGTACCCTTGGGCGAACAATTCGTTTTGGACAGGATAACTGATCGCGGTTGTATCTTGATGACATTACCTGGAAGAACGATCCACAGATTACTAAATTTTTATTTGTGTTTGTAAAAGTCTGCAGGTAATAGAAAATGTAAAGAATTCGTGATCAATGTTACTGCAAAATTTAACAATTCTAACTTATCTGTTACAATAATATATGAGTCGTTTATTTTGATAGTGGCCTAAGTCCATTTTCCAAAAAAATCGGGTTAGCTACCTCAACAGTTATATTTTTACATGATCTTTTCAGTTTGAAGCAAATTATTACTAATATATTTAAAATTATTAAGATTTTGTTACATGAAAATTTTCTGGTCAATGAAATGATCAAAAAGTTTATTTTGAAAGTGGTCGAACTCCTTTCCTGGTAAGACAACGCATATTATTCACTTAATAATTGCCACTATTTTAATAGGAACTATAAATTTAACACCCTTAGATACACTTAAGCAGTATGACTCATTAGTATCCTATACGTATATTTTTAAATTCATTGAAACGCAAACCCTTAAATATCTCGATTTGAAGATAAATGGAGTTAGGCCACTTTCAAAATAAACGGCTCATATATTTATTAATTATATATATTTGCCTTATATTAACAATTCCATCGTTCTTTTCTTCATATCTCTTATCTCTTTGTAGCGAAGCAAGTAGATATCTATGAACTTACGACATTTAATACAATTTCCACAGTTCTCCTTCGATTCTTTATTAGAAATACTTTATTTAAAAATAAATATATAATAATATATGATTAATATATTATAAAATATTATATGTATAAATATATATATTTCTAATAAATACTTTATTTCAAACCCTTCATCCCAAAATAATTTCACTAGTTAACACATTTCCACGTTAACCTTTTGAGTGCTATGGGCGCATATATGCGTTTGAATTCATATTCTGATGAAAGTTGCTCGTAGAGACCATGGACGTATATATGCGTTTGTCAATTTTTGTTTCCTCACCTTATGTCTCGTTTAACAAAGGAGGACATTAGAATTTCAGCTGCGAGAAAGTTCGATTTTACTATTCGGTTGTCTCGAAAGTTTGTGCCGATTTTTGATAGGTGACACAAGGACAGGTCTAAATATATTAGAATGATCGAGAGCAGATAACATGTGTACATATCGTAAACGACAATACTTCCGAAAATTTGGGTACAACACGTTAATTTTTGTCAGTTTTATACGTCTTTGAATTTGGAAGAAAACAAAGTGCATTTTAGGCATTTAATACTTTTCATTCACTGAAAAGGCAAAAATGGCACAAAAGCGGCAAACAAGATACGCGCCGTTTATGGTACCTTTTTCGATCATTACGAAATTCCCTTGATGGGAAAAGCTTCAACTCCTTCAACGAGATAAAAAATCATGTAGAAAAGTTTTTTACTGAAGAACCTCAGAAATTCTGGAAGAACGAAATTCTCAAGTTGCCTGAAAGATGGAGAAAGGTTGTACAAAGGAATGGCACCAGTATAATTTAATAAATCTATGGTAAAATTTAAAATTTAAGCTGCGCTCGAATTTTCCTTCAAAATCAGACAACCCAATGCAAAAGTGTTCGATCGCGAATCCACATTCCTTGGCGGGGAGATGTGATGGGAACGGCGTTGGCGTGGTTCGAGACACGACTCTCGATTGCTCTACGGGCGCCATGTTTGATTGCTCGACGTTGTTGATCGCCGTCCGGCAGAAATTATCATAACTCATCTCGGTAATCTAGCCACCGAGTGGAAGAAAGCGACACCGTCACGTGGGTGTTATTTACCCGACGCTATGGGGGAACTTTTGAGTCATGGTCATCGTGTGGCTGCCTCTTGCCGTATATTGGACTTTATGTGCCGAGTCATTAGAACCGTGCGAGAACCAGGAACGCGCTAATAAGCTCATTTGTTTCAATTCAGTTTTATAGAAAAATTTCAACAATCAGTATCCACGTCGTGTCGTGCTCGTGTCGGCTGTTTCGGTTGTGTTACGGCACGTTTATGGTTAGCGATACGTCGCCATTATCGTGGCTGTGACTATTTTGATTAGTAATAAGCAGATCACGAATTTTCAGGCAAATCTGTATTTCTATAGGTACAGCTAAAGAAATGGTACGTGAATAGAGATTTATTTATACTTTGGACATTTTATGTATTTTTGTATGTTGTGTATATTTTATACTTTTTTGTACGTACTTAAATTTTCTATAGGTGCACGAAAATTAATTTCCGGTACTGACTGGGAACATTTAGCTTACTTCATTGAATCTTATCCATTCTATCGCACAATATCGTTAGTAGTGGATCAAATACAGAAAATTAAAAATTAGGCAATAATTTTTCAGGAAATTGTGTTATATTTAACCCTTTGCACTCGAAAGGTGACTGTTAGTTATCTAATAATTTTAACTTTGAAGATGTTCAAGTGCAAAGTATTTACTAATATTCGCTTATATTGAACTTCATTTATTTAATTACGTCTTATACTAAAATTTGCATATATGATTATTTAACCCTTTGCACTCGAGAGGTGACTGTTAGTCGTCTAATAATATTAACTTCGAAGATTTTTAAGTGCAAACTATTTACTAATATTCGCTTATATTGAACTTCACTTATTTAATTAAATCTTATACTAAAATTTGCATATATGATTATTTAACCCTTTGCACTCGAAAGGTGGCTGTTAGTCGTTTAATAATTTTAACTTCGAAGATTTTCAAGTACAAAGTATTTACTAATATTCGTTTATATTGAACTTCATTTATTTAATTACGTCTTATACTAAAATTTGCATATATGATTATTTAACCCTTTGCACTCAAAAGGTGACAGTTAGTCGCTTTGAATAGGTAAGGCTGTTAGTCGTTTAATAATTTTAATTCGAAGATTTTCAAGTACAATTTGTATTTAGTGCGTTCACTAATATTCGCTAACTTGAACTTTTTTATTTAATTAAGTCTTATACTAAAATTTGCATATATGATTATTTAACTTCCGAGTCCAACCAATAAACAAATTAACTAAAGTCTGGAGATTTGCGAAACTATCATTTGACGACTAACAGTCGCTGCTCGACAGTAAATGGTTAACTATTATACGTGAATTATGTTTCGCACGTGTACATAGAACATTTTTACATACTATTTGCATTTTGTATTTTAATACTGATATTTTATAATTTTTATTTCCTATAAGCTTACAAAAGTCCACATTCTAGTGATAACTTAATGACGTGCGAAAATTTTTAGCTTTCATGATGAAAACAAGCTTCTGTGAACTTATTTTGGATTCGTGAGCGCACACTGAACTCGATCGGTCGTAATAAAATACCAAAAAGAAAAAAACAAGTATGAAATTTCCTTGATTCGCTGGTTGGAAGCATTGCATTTGTTTCATTGTTTCTCAATCGCGGTGGTATCGTACGAGATGATGTTAAATCGGCGATAATTATACCGTACGGTATATTGTTACGATTATGATACAACGGTATAATTGCTGTAACAATTAATGATTTGCAGCTAGTTTACCAGAAGAAACTAACCGGTTACAAAGCGCGATACCATCTAAACCGAAGGAACAAAAAAACATGCGTAGCACGTCGTTTCCAGGAACGACCTGTAGAAAGTACCGGGGCACGTAACACGCTATTCCAACACAAATGGTTCCAGAAATCAAATTATGCAAGGAACGAGTGGAACTAACGGATTCACGGTGATTATCGTCCAGTACGAGATATCGTAGTCTATCAAAAAGCCCGAGTCTCTGCCGAAACAAGCTTCCGTTGCGGTTCAAGGAATACCTATTCGATAGAAAGTTCTTACAAAACAATTAATTTATACTTACCAACGCTTGGCTAAAATTTAATTAAGTTAACTGTAATTAAATAATATTATACATATTGAAATTTATACTAATAGTATATTATATTATTATTTATTAATGTTATTTCATTTACTTACTTTATTTAATATATACTTAAATAATACTAAGTTAACTGTTGTTAAATAATATTATTAAGTTAACTGTAATTAAATAATATTATATATATTGAAATTTATACTGCAGTGTATATATTATAATATTGTAATAGTAAATTATATTATTATTTATTATTGTTAATTCATTTACTCACTTTATTTAATATATAATTAAGTAATACTATAACTACTATAATTAAATAATACTAAGTTAACTATAATTAAACAATATTATATATACTGAAATTTATACTGCAGTATATATATTATAATATTGTAATAGTATATTATATTATTACTTATTAATATTAATTCATCTGCTCAATTTATTTAATATATAATTAAATAATACTATATATATTAAAATTTATGCTGAAGTATAAATTATAATATTGATAAATATTGTGATAATATATTATATTATTACTTATTAATATTAATTCATTTACTCAATTTACTTAATATATTAATATTATTAAAATCGAGCAAACAGTGGCGTAAAATTAAATTTGGAATCTTTAAGTAGCGTACAAAAACAAAATATAATATTAAAAAAAAAAAACAAACACCCCACTCCCAACACGTTTTATATAAGCGCACAATATCCCTCCAGTTTCAGATTTTGTAAAAATACATTAAACAGTCGATTGTACAACAGAAATGTATTAATCTTCTTTGTCTTTAAACAACAAGCATTTCTTGAACTGTACCTGCGCCAATCTTAAATATTCGATTAAAATTAAAATTTAATTAAAAATTATTAAAATCAACTGTACAAATAACTGTACAAACCAAAACAAAAAATTGCCTGTAGATCATGTCGGGTAAAAACGGCTTAAGGTTTAGGTGTTAACGTTTCCCAACCAGATTCTATCGGCGTACTCGATCCAAGGCAGCCTTCCCATGAACCTGTCGTCGGTGTACCCCGACAAAGGTTAGAAAACCCGAGGTCGCGGTGGAAATCAAGCTTCTTCGCCTCGAAGACCGGGTGCTCTCTCTCGAGTTCTCACAGAAACTCAGCCTGGCCACTTAGCCGGTTCCCCGCCAAACTGATTCCGGATCGTGGCCGGCGTATTATTTATCTTATGAATACCAAACACACGGCCGCGGTATTGTATTATAATTTACTCGCCGCCCGTTATAATTACAAATGTTCACCGAGTGACCGTGGCCACGGCGCAGAGTTGCGCTCGGTCCGAATCGGACGTCCGCTCGTGCCACGGGCACGTGTTTGCACAGGCCGAGGATAATATTCAATTCCTCGATTCGTCCGGTATTAACCCTGCCGTGATGTATAACCGGCGAACAGGCGAGCCGATCCACCTTCAAACTCGCGGTAACCGTAGCATAACACATTTCGTGTTTCCACTCGTATTTGCCACGTATGCGTGAAACTTGTGTCGGGGAAAAGTGTGCAGGTCTGGCTCGCAAGTATTTCGAATGTGAATACGGGCGAGAAAAGGAAGGATATTCGATTTGGGTTATATTTATGCAAACAATTTTCAACTGGAAGTTCAAGATATTTGCAAATGTTTGACAAAAGTGCTGTCGATAGCGCTGTACTACGTGTGTACAATGAAGTACTATAAAAGCACCTATGTTATAGTACATCATAAAGTTATATTATTATACACTATAACTAT